>QYAJ01000062.1:0-154315 GCA_003988865.1 Phialocephala sp. D728
TTAAAGTCTTAATTTTTTCCAAAAATGGGTGCGCACAGAAATCGATGCGCGCACGGCTTTTAGCGCCAAACAGCGCTGATTTTTACATGTCACTGTACTGTAGACCCACCAACAAGCACGGACAAGAAAGCAGCGAGGCTGACGACACGGTTTCACCCAATTCGACCGCACATTGATTCCCCAGTAAAATCCTCACAACTCTCCAAATACAATGTGATCGCAGGCTACCGACCTAGGCCTGCCGATACCCTTCAATGTTATCCTCCTCAGATAAATGCGAAGACGATGCCTGTGTAATACCAGGATTCCACTCCCGTTCACTACGTACGGCATCTGCGAGCACAATCGCCTTCTCCACTATTCCGTTCATTATAACGTTTCTCGTTGTCAGCGTCATAGCTCTCCAGAAGCTCTTCCCGGTTGTAGCAAGTCTACAGTCCTCGAAAGATGAAGAGCATTACCTTCCCAGCGATGCGCCACCGAGTTTGCGACAGAAACATGCTGAGCATAATGCGAAGTCGGGCAGGAGGAGAGTTGTTGCTGTTACATTCTCAGCCACAATTGCGCTTGCGGCTGTTCTCGTTGAGTTGATCCTCTGCGAGCTGTCGAATACGCTGAATCCGGCAGCGAGGACGTTTGCATTGAAAATTGTGGTTCCGACGTTGCTGTTCTCTCTGGTGGTTCTGATTCCGTTCCTCGAATTGCAGTCTATTGTCTCCGGTTCTGGCTGGTCGTTTAAGAGAGATAATGGGAGGATACCGAAGACGACGTGGGCATTACAAGCTTGCGGATTCACGTTATGGTTGACAGGCTTCTGGTGGTTGGGAAAAGGTGTCCCTGGGACGTATATCCACACGATGGCTTCACAGCCTGGAAAAGACCTGAATGAAGCATGTCTAGAGCGAGTTGGTATAATCGGAATATCGCTCATGGCTTTGCTGTCAGGATTTGCAGCAGTCTCGGCTCCATGGCAGACATTTGGAGCAAAGCAGAAACCAGTCACGGAAGCAGATGTGAATCGAAAGCAGGCCGGTCTTGATGCTACAAACGATATGCTCGCTGCAAAATGCAGTAGGCTACGTGCTCTGCAACGTAAAATTCAGGACACTCCACCAGAAGGCTTCATGACTAAAGTCATTGGCACTATTCGCGGAAGTGCAGATACCCAAGAGTTGAAAGCGCTCGAACTCGAAATCTCTGGCCTCGAATCAATGTCCGTCAGCCTTGCAAGCTCCCTCTCCCTCCTCCAGAACCGACTCGCCTACAAGCAACGAGCATCATCCCCCTTCGGCAAACTCTTCATCACTCCCTCGGCCTACGCCTTCGCACTATACTGTATCTACCGCATCATAACTGTCTCCCTTACCATCCTCCATCAAATCCTCTTTCCCTCCCCCGACACCGCATTCACATCCTCAACCACCGACCCAATAAACCGCATCCTTTCCCTCCTAGCAAAACACGTCGACCCAACCCTCGACCAACTCGCGTGGTCCCGCCAAATATCTTTCCTTCTCTCAGGAATCATCCTGCTTGCCTCTTTCAATAGCGTGCTTCAAACCTTCCACATGCTCACTAAAGTCTTGCCTTCTCTCCTCTATCAAGCTCAAGCCAATCTCGCCTTGATCATTGCCCAGATTTCAGCCACGTATGTCATTTCTAGTGCGTTGTTGCTGAGGAGTAACTTGCCAACGGAGATGAAGAGTGTGGTTAGTGAGGCGTTGGGGAGTCCACTTGAGCCCGGGTTTGTGGAAAGATGGTTTGATGGGTGGTTTTTGGTGGCAAGTTTGGGAACTGCGGCGGGGATCTTTGTGTGGAAGAAAGTTGCTGGGCCGGGGGATTGGGATGATTGGGATGTTGAAGGAGATATTGAGTTGGGGCAGAAAAGGTCGTGATGCATGGATAGGCGTGAATGAGGAATGAATGAGTCTGATTTGCTGTTCTTGTTGGAGTTTGGTTTGGCGCATTGGTTGGGATGGACGGAATACGAGGCGTTCCGGAGAGCTATATGAATATGAGAGAAGACGACGCGAAAATTCATCAAGGAGCATCAAGCATACGGGTTCGCGGGCAGCAGTAGAGTACTATCATTATGTTCTTTATGACTGAACCAAAAGTTGCTGGATCTTGACCGCTTATACATGCATATATTTTCAACACCTGTTTCCACAAGAATCTCTAACAATTCTTTATTTTTGCTCCAGCACGAAAGCTCCTGTGACTAAGTACTACCCCGGTGCTACTAGTGGTGCCAATTCGAGAAGAGTAGATGAATGTCAATAGGAAACTGAGATAATGTTACAAGAACATGAACGGTCCATTGTCTGGTAATCACCCGAACAATCAGTCAAACGACCTGCAGCAAAATCTTCTCCAGTCTCTTGCTTCGAACCGAACCTTTTTACTAGCAGGCGAGGATCGATCGGGGTTAGATTGACCCGTACATCAACAAATACTCTTGTCCAATTGACCAACACATGATGGCGATAACAGTTTTTTTTTTTTTTTTTGGAAGGGACTCGAGAGTGGAGATAGATGAATGGTTCGACAACCGTGAAATGCAAGTCAAGCGCAGAGTACTGCCAGAGAGAATAGGACAATATCCTGAGCTAGTTGGGACTTCTGCCCTTTCGATTCACAATAAAGCTTTGCTTGACGTTCGAACCGGAGCTTGATCTTTGGTTGATGTGAAGTGCGGTAGATGCAATGGGAGTGGGAATAGTGTCTGATATGTCGTTGGACGTCTAGTAGTGCCTCGAAGGCTCTTCGCCAATCAGAATCAGCGAGGATAGCTCTCAACCTCTTTATCGACTCATCCTAATGTTTGTTGCATACAATATTCCCTCGATGTCTATTATCCTATCCGAACTTTAGAAACTCTTACCATAACATTAAAATTCGACCCATGTCTAACTATCGCTCCCGACTTGGGAGGAAACCGAATTCAAATACCCGATTTCGAGTGTCTCCAGCAAGCACGAGCATTTCCTCAAAACATGCTCGAAAATCTCCCAAATGCAAGACACATAACAATCAAGACGCCATCAACGATGTACTGTACAATAATCGAAATCATGCCAACGTCGAACAAACAAAGACGTGGGTCGAAAGGAACGGAGGGCTTTCCAATGATCAGACGAATGATCACCATTGACAGTGTGCGATTTGCAACAAAGCACGCCAACTCCAGAAGGTAGAGCAGCGTTCGGACGGACTTTAAGTGAGGGCCACCTACAACGCATGCTTCAAAACTCAAGGTGGATCGAATTAGGTGATAACTCTTTGCTCTTCACCCTCCCAGCTTCTGTCCCTCGCGCGGAGTCCAGGAAAAAATGTGTTTCTCGTGCGAGAGAGTGACTGCTGATCGTATTAACGCTCAACACTGCGTTTGCCATATCGTGCAGCGCGGATGGGGTCCGAACAAATCTGCTGAGCCTGGTCAGACGGTGACGGATGCACATATCGAGCGTAAAGCTACGTGGACTTTCAGGTGGTATTCGATGTCGGGATATGCTCATACGGCGAAACTTCTTTTGGAGTGTGCTGTTGATCTCCTTAAGCACTTACTTACCGGCGAGACTTGCCGTAGGGATTTGAACAACTGGAAGGGTTTGTTGTTGATGACGAGGTTCGGGAACCGAAATACTTCTGGAGTCTGGATCTGGCTGACATTGACCCTAACACTTGCCACGGCGATCGCACCAAGAAGGGAATCCTGATTAAAAGAAATAAAAATAAAAAAATATAAAAAAAATATAAAAAAATCAACTCGAAGCTAAAGAATATATTTTTTTGGTGGAAGACTTCCAACCGAGACACCTGCCGAGACACAGGATGCCATCACCACGCATACATACATACACAACCTGCATGCATTCCCTTGCGCAACTCACTCTTACACCTGCCATGCATTCCCAGACGCAGGTACCTGCCGCCCGGAAAATCTCAGATGGCAAAAACCCGCCACTCTCTCCCTTTCCCTGTCCCTCCTCCTTCCTATCGCCGCAATTCCCACTCCGCCAATGATCTCCTCCCTTCATCTGAGATTCGGCACTCGTCAGCTGGGTGCATAACCGTAGGTAGATGCCGTTGCTCGCTAGTGGTCACTGGTCGGGACTTGGACGCTCTGAGAGCGGATGGTCACTAAGCATCGTGCATAGAAGCCGCATGGAAGATGGAGAGAAGGTCGGATAGTGGGTATGGATGGTGGATAGGATAGCAGGACCGATGTCCCGTCCCGCTGGCGGTGTGTTTGTACTGCACTGTACATTATCTACAGTCGGAATGTGTTCTCGGTGAATAGTACGTTGGGCATGTACGGCTGGAGTCGGGATGAAGGTAGGAACGTTGCATTGGATTGCGTTGTTGGGATTTTGAGATGAGAAAGAAGATCATGCATGAAGGGCTTTTGTTGCATGTCTGTATGATGTCAGAGTCGTGGATGCCCTTTTCGGAAGAGAGGCTCGGGAGATGAGGGAGGCTGATGGAGGTTCGTCCGAAATATCGGACTTGAATTCCGATGAACGTGACTTGGCCGCCGAGATACAGGGGCTCTTGGATATTGAGGATACTTCTGTTGCATGTCGCTCGGGAATTTCGTCCGAATGTGATAGTGGGTTTGATGTTTATGTGGTTGTAGATAGGAGTCAGTGATAGGAGTCAGGCGTCGGAAGGTTCAGCCGAAGGTCAGGAATGCTATTCCTTGGTAGAGTTATCTCGATGATTGAGCGAGCCTGTAGTAGGATCAGGGCGCCTTTGTGCGCAATAGTGATATTCCTATGCATTTGCTTTGATTCCGCCTAGATAATCAAGATACTTTTGAGGTGTAGAGTCAAATCTAAGAGTGATCTCGTCTCGTACATCTATTCGACCTCGATCTTTCAGCATATAGTTCGAACCTTCAATCCTTGAGACCCTGTTTTGAATAAACGCAAGCAAAAGCTCCCTCTCATAAGGTAGCATCAGTTGAATCTCCTCAGATGGTATCGAGCAATCTACGGCCACGGCTTTGATGTTGGTTGGAGGAAAGTTCGAGATTGAAGACCCTGCCAGTGGTAGCTTTCTAACAAAATCAGATATAGATAGTGACACCGTATCTAGCACTCCAAAAGCTAATGAGACCAAATATCTTCATTAATGTAGAGAGACTTCTTTTAATACGAAGCGGTAGATACTTGCATTAACAAACAATTCCCTCGTCCTCTTTTATAACTGTACCTGCTGTTGCACACCGTTATCGATGCCGGAACTATTCCGAGTACTTTCCCTTGCGTTATTTCTTTTTTGATATATTGCTGCTTTTTTTTCCTGCAGATTGTTGGTTTGATACTCTCATAGCTTGCTTTTTTGACGAGTTTTTTGATTGATCGTTTATGACATTCCCACTCCCGGCGGTGAACTCTGAAGCACCGCTAGGTTGTTTGAGGATAGATCTGGCTTCATTTTAAGCGGTGTGCCAAGTACGTGCCATGAAAGACTCTCTTTCGGCTTTGAACAACCTTAAGTCGCCGAGTGTTGAGATCACGTGCTGCGCTTTTTCAACGCTTTCCTACCTGCTATGATTTGTGGCGTACTGCCGCATATTGAGAACATCGAGACTCTACCCAATCATCTAAGTCGAGATATTTTAAGAGATCTTGACTTCAGATATCTATTAGGCAGAATTTTAGGTCCACTGTTGTCGTTTTCAGGAGACAATGCTCCTTCTTTAACTTCAGCTGCGTCGAGAAAGATACCGAAGCAAACAAATAAACAAAACAGAGAATCCAGATCCTCTCCAATACGGCCGCAACCCAAACATCCTCACGAAGCAGTCGCTTCCTGTCGATCCTCGGTTTCAACAAGCTCCCCTCAACCATCCCACTGCACCCCAACGGACAATCCCTCAAGCAAGGTCCAGCATGCAATGCAATGCGTTCCTTCATCCCTCAGGATAAACTTCCAACAGGCACAGATCCTATATGCAGGACATAGTTTGAAACTCCTTCCTTCCCATCCCCAGATATCACTCGAATCCAGGGGGTTTGGCTCCATCGCCGAATCAAAATACGCCGAAGGAGATAAGTGTCCGGTGAGGGTATTAAAGAAACTCAAAAAGTTCGGGAACTTCGAAGAGTGCAAATGCCACAGGACTAAATTCTTGGTGACCTTGGGTTTTGAAGCGTTTCTTGAGGTTGCGGGGTGTCTCTGGTGTCTGGCTTAACATTCGTGATGTTGCCCCTTCGGGAATTGCTACTACCACGTGATCTACGATTTTCGCTTCGCGAGTTTTTGTTGCACGTCGCGGTGTCTTTGCGCGTTAAGCGGTATTGAGTGCGATGAATTAATTTTCTCTTGATCGTTTCATTTGAATCAATCCGCAGTCAGCACTTCAAGCGCGTTTGTTGTGCGCCTGTTGCGTCGTGCTTTTCCCAGGGGTCGTGCTCGATGGTGGAGAGCACGTGCATCTCTTCGAATTCTTCGCATATCGTCCCTTTCTGGAGCAACAGTTACCAGATCTTACTCATCTCAATCAACCCTGATGAACGGAAGCTTTCCAGCCGAAACGGGACACTGAAACCACGGATGTTGGTTCCTGAAATAAAGCATTTTGGTTCATGACATAACATCGAAAATAGAGTTCCGCCGAGAGAGTCGGCCGAACACAGCCTGCTCACAAGGCTACCAGTATTCCGATTTCAGCCTCGATCTTATGTCAGAGATCATCACCCCAGCCTCAATTACCATATCTGGTAGCTCGCGAAGTTTCAACTATTGAAACGAGTCAGCGAAATGCATCCAAGCACTCAGAGCACCAGGAGAGGTAGATGTCCAGCAGAGAATCACATCCGCATTGAGAACCAAGATTGCCCTCACGTCAGAGCCAGAGCCCATATCCGAAATCCAGCACCAGCTATATCCGACCCGAACATTGACCAGTTTGGGGCGGGATGCGATACTTTTAAATGGAAACGTCGCATATCGAATTAATCAGCCCTCCATGACCAGCAGCACAGTCAGCATTCGCATCTTGCTCCAACCACGGCCAGCCATGTCGTTCCGCCGCTGATCGGAAAAACCTGATCAACGAGTAATCATGCGGCAACTTACAAATTGCGAGCCCGACTCGTAGAGCAGCCAATAGGAAAGCTCTCGCACATAAGGTTGTGCTCTGCACAAAGACGGGCTTTACTAATCGCCGTCGCTCTCGCGCCGCTGCTCGGCCGTAACAGCGAGCGTCGCCGATTACTCATTTGGGCTCATGATGAGCAGCCATTGCTCGCGCGCGCTGCCCTGGTTCGGGGTTCGGATGGTTCACGTTCCCCAGATTCACGCACAGCCGCGAGCAGTGAGTGGTGAGTCGTGACCGTGACAGATCCAGCGATGATGTTTACGATTCTTTCCGATCCCCTGAGGGACAATCATCACCTGGCCGTGCGGCAGCGTGGATGCTGCGGATGACAATGCCTGTGACCTGGGGCCTTCATTATGAGGCCCTTCTCGACTTCGCGTTATTTTCTGGATCTCGGAGGGTTTTGTGGACTGTGGCGTTAGGAGATGCCTCCACGAGAAATCCGCTAGGTTTGCGGGACGTTCAGGAACTTCTGATGATGGCAGTGAACATTGGCCACTTCCGCAGCAACCAAATGGGGCAACCTTCGAGAAGGTCGAGTGACGTTCGAAATGCACAGCATGCATCTTGCAGATTCGCAGACTCACAGGCGGGAAAACAGGGCCGTATTCAATCCCCGGAGAAGAGTCGCTGGGATGCAAGATGATGACTCTACAACGAGCGAGCCAAGGCAGGAGGAATTTAGAGTTAATCGAATACGCAAGCGAAGCGAATCCGACACTGGAGGCGAAGACGAGACGACGGCCCCAATGCGAGGTGCAGAAGAGCGGGATTTGGGATTTGGGATTTGGGATTAGGAATTGAGATGATCTGGTGCTAAGCGTGTGTGCGATGATGCCTGAAGGCATGCTTTGATACGTTACAAGCTGCTTACGTGCGCGCGCGAGAAGGCTGCGGATGGCTTGGTTTCCCCAATCCCACCGGCGCGCAGCCATTGAGCCATTTCCCCCGCCCTGAGAGGTCAGATTCGCATGCTAGCCTCGTGGACGCACGGCATGCTCAATCAGGTATGTAGGCTGCCAGATTCTGAGCTGGCCCATTCGTCGCATCGTAGCTGCGTAGCTGCGTCGCAAACAGCAGCACGTACTGGCGACGTTGCTCTTCTCCCGCAATGGCGGGCAATCCGTAGTCTCGTCGCCGTGGAGGCTGAGCCGGCACCGTACTCGACACGACGCGGATGAATTGCAGTGACTCGAATTGATTCTTGAATTGATTCTTGAATTGATTCGTGAATTGATCCTATACTGGCGAATGGACTGGATGGGGGAGGGTAGCGTGGGATGCGCGACGCCTGCGCATCATGAAGCTGTTCCTCCGCAGGTTCTCCGCATGGCGTTCCAGACTGCCAGCTCCACGGAAAAGTAATCAGTCAAGCGAGTTCCAAATCAATCCTGAAAAGGCCCCTTTAATCATCAGAGGGGTTTGAAATGAATCATTGGCGGACGTGGAAAGGATTGGAAACACAGTGTTGTTAATCTGAATGGTGTCATGTCGATTGCTTTGTCAGTGCGACGGTCGAGTGCAGCGAATAAGGTCGCCGCCAGGGCGCGTCGCGCGTTTGTCAGCGAACCTCAACAGCGTTGAGGCCAGCGCAGATGCAGCAGAGGGAGAGGAAGTCGTCCAAAGTCCGCAGGCCGTTCGGCGGAACGCATTCGGCGTGCTGGACGGCCTGAGCAGGCTCCCATGGTCGACCATTTGTCTACCACGCACATGGCCCAGGAGGGCAAGCCCGCACGAGTCACTCTCCCATCGCTCATGCGCTGCTCACCCTGCTCACCCATTCTCGCGTTGCTCTCGCATTCGGAGGTAAGGCCTGGGGCCAAGCGGTCGAGGGGTTAAGCACGCCCCGGGGCTTTTCGCTGGCTCAGGACCCGAACGGACTTTTGGCGGGCACTGGGGGGACGCTGGTGCGAGTGGTGCGAGTGGTGCGAGTGATGGGCACTTCGATAATTGCCTCTTCGGGTTAGGGGCTCGCAGCCTTCGCAGCCTTCGCCGCCACGACGCCCCGGTGTGTCTATCCCACCGACCGCGGGACCCTGGTCGGGGTGCGTCGTGGGCGCGACGGCAGCCCTTGACGGGAGTGTGCCTGCTGAGAAAGCGAGGAAGGCGCGGGAGGGGTCGTGCGTAGGGCCATGACTCTACTGCAGGGATCTCGCAAGCACCACCGGCTCGAATCGTAATGTCGCGGAGCTGTCGGGTTTTAACATAAGCCTTGTCGCTTCGGAGAACGGTGTGTTATGTGTACGAACAATAATCAGCTGAATACAAGAACAAGCCGGCCCTCCTGACCAAGAGCTGCTTTCTCACCATCAGCATCTTCACTCTACAAGTACAACACTCATCACATATCAACTCACAGAAGATTCACTTGCAAGACCATCAACCACCACCGCACCCCGCCCACGCATATTCGTGAACATCGACGCCTTGTCGCAGCCTATCCGGGAACCCTGCCGTTCACCGATCCTCGGCCTCGCCAAAAAAGTGTTTGCCTTGAGTCATTCAGCAGACCAAATCACAACATACAAAATGTCGACCCAATCCAGATCACCACTTTCCTCCTCCTCCTCAGTATCACCATTGAAGAGAAAGGCAATGTCCGTCACCCAAACTTATTACCTCGCCCACACCGCTCGGGGCAAGCTCTCATCTGAGGCTTCCCGAGCGGATCACAACCTTCGACTTCTCGTCGGCCACGCCAACCTCCTCGACTCTTTGATGCTCGAACTCGCAGAGGCGGAGCAGGAGCAAGAGAGCTGGTTCAACCAATCCGTCAAGAAGGCCAGCAAGACCGAAGAGCCAAAGCACATCCAATGGGCCGATGCCATCGTCGAAGACCCCGAGGAGGACTGGCAAGCAGAAGACGCCGACTCCTCTGATTCCGACAGCGAGTACGACTCTGACGACGACATGGAGATGGAAGCCGGTGTGGTCTCCCTCAGCCGCGTTCAATCACACCCCGTCACAACCACATCGACCGAAGTCGATGAAGAGTACGAAGATGACGGAGAGGAGGATTTCGAGGGCCTGCAATTACATCTCACACAATCACACTCCGCCAACCCACCAGAGCTCGACAACGATTCCGACTCCTCAGAAGACGAGTCAATGCCACCATCGCCTCCATCCACCTCGCTACCCACATTCTCCGAGAAGCAACAAATCGCAACCACCTCCTACTACTCCAAGTCCAACGCCTCAATACCACCGTCCGAGCAACAAGCCTTCTTCGACGAGGGCTTCTACCTCCCACAACGGACAAACCCTGGTTTGATATCCGCGATCAGCGTGTATTAAGCATCTGGGTTTCACGGCATTGGTTTACGAGTCACGGTTCTGGTCATCATCTTAGCGATTTGAGCGATCTCAGCGAGCATTGGGTCAGGCGTTAAGCAAAAATACCACTTTTTCTTGTGTTTCATTTCAACATTGTATTTCATATTGCGCGGGGACGAAGAGAGAAAGACTGGCAGAATTGGTTCACACCACTCTGAGAGTTAAAGGAAGGATTTCAATTTCGCAGTCTTTGGGAACAGGATCAGGGTCAATGAATGGGAGAAGGGGTAAATTGGGACAGTGCTCCTTGCGATCATCGCAAGTAGAGCTTCATACATACATATAGCAATCATCTCATGAAAAACATAATAAATCCGAAAAACATTCTGAAAAATAATCATTGTGCGCTTTGCATTTCCGTGACATGGCAATTGTGAATTCCGCTATGCAGATTTGCCTTTCTCGTGACTCATTCCCCATACCTTTTTTTTCTTCTCCCTCCTCTCTCCTAACTCCTAACTCCCTCTCCACAATAAATAAAAACTTTCAAATCAAACCGGAAAAGAAAAAAAATTGTGATAGCTTTCAAACATCAATCATCCATCCTACGTAGGACATTTCCAATCAATCATTAATTAATCAATCCACTTCGTTTTTTGTCTCGGCCTCTTTCAATTTTTTTTTTCTTTTTGGCATTCTTTCGAGGTTCCACCTCCTTCCTCGCCTCGCCTCGGCTCACAAATCCTACCTCTCCCTCTCTCTACCTAAGCCAAAAACCTTCTTTCTGTCACCAGGTAGAAGGAAGAAGACCCTGCGTCTCCACCCTCCATTCTCCACTCCTTCGTACCGTATTGCATTGTATTGTGCTGTTCCATCGCTATAATTGGATCCCTCGCTCCCTCACTTGCTGCTCCATCTATCTATCTACCATAGCCTCACTCGTCGCGACCGCGCCGTACTCGGCGACTTTTTCTTTGCGCTACGAAACTTCCCTTCCCTCCCTTCCCTTACCGTAGCAGAATGCAGAATGCGGAATACAGAATACAGAATGCGGAATCCGAAGATGCCTGTCGAGTAATGGAAACATGGTGAACGAACACACCGCCCTCGCATTCCTTCCCCTGCCCCTGCGGAGTCAGTCGTGCCAAGGATCGACAGGCAGTCAGTCAGGTAGGCAGTCAAGCAGGCAGTGAGTGATCCGCCAAGAGAGGTAAAGTAAGGTAGATACTTGTAGAGTATGATGTGGTAAGCTGGTTCAGCCAATCATGTGCATCCCATCGTACTTCACCTGGTGGGCGCTTGGACGAAAAGAGGATACGGTTGCGAGGGGGGGTGGGCAGGGGTAGGGTAGGTTAGGGTAGGTTAGGGTAGGGCCCTCCGGGCTTTCAGGACTTTGAACAACTCCGGAGGGAGGGCAGAGGCAGAGGCAGAGGCAGAGGCAGAGGCAGAACCCAGACCCAGACCCAGACCCCGACTCCGATCCCGAATACGTTTCCGTATTGGATACGGTTGGTGGGAAGGGCGAAGGGGGGAAGGGGGAAAGGTGGGTCTTGGTCCATGCACGCGCTTCCAATTTGCTGGGTGCCCGGTGGTGGTCGTGGTGGGTGATTGTCATCAGTCAGTCGAAGGGACGGAAGAGGGGGGTGATGATGTGGTGGGCGTTTGGTGAGCGTGTGCTTGGCATGTGGTACTGTAAGGCGTGCGTGCGTGTGGTTGATTCTGATTTGATTCCATAAGCTTGCTTGATCTTGATCTTGATCTTGATCCGTGATCGCATCAGCGAGAGCCGGTTTTGATTTGTGAGCGGAGATGCGCGTTAGAAATCATAATCAGGATTCATTACCCAGGTACGTACAGTGCGGTACAGTACAGTACAGTACCATAATCAGAATTGGGAAGTACGGAGATGAGACGATGATTGAGGGGAGCGAGGGAGCCAGTGAGCGAGGGAGCGATGTCAAATCAATTGATATCAAATCGAATTGTCGCGATGCATGAACTGAGCCAAGCCAAGCATCAGAACTGACTGAGCACCGGAGAAGGGAAAGGGGGATTATTCAGCCCAACCAACGAACCCGCGAACCAGCGAGCCAGCAATTCAGCAATTCAGCAATTCAGCACAGCGGCCCGAGGAGATGTACCGTATTGTGTTGTGTTATGCTGTACGTTGTACGTTGTCGCGCTGGGGACTTGAGGCCTTTGGAAATTAGGGATCTTGGGCATCTAGATTGCGCTGCGCGCGCTGTTCGTGCAGGGTCACTGAGTGAGTGAGTGAGTGAGTGAGTGAGTGAGTGACTCCATGATGCGGTCATTGATTAATTGCTTGATGCAGAAGTAACGCGTGAGAAAAGTTAATGTTGTGCCTCATGAGTAAAGTGCATGAGTAAAGTGATGAGTACAAAATAAACTACATTACTGCGCATCTGCGCATCTAAGCATCTAAGCATCTAAGGTTACCCGCGCACAGGAATCTAGACCTCAATTTCAGGCAAGCAGTTCCTCGTTCAGGAGGCATGAGTGATTCACACTCACATACACTCACACACTCACATACACACCCATGTACAGTACTATACCGTACTCTACTCTACTGTACAGTGAATCACTCACCACCATCCACCAGCGCATTGCATCGCATCGCATCGCGCTGCATTCTTTCTCAGTAGTAGTGTGGGCTTGGTTGGTTGGTTGGTTGGTTGGTTGGTTGGTTGGTTTCCCAACATCTGAACTCGACTCGACTCGGCGAGAGCGAGCTCGGGCGCACCTGAAATCTGAATTCTGAAATCTGTAATCCGAAAGTCTGAAAGCCTGAAAGTCTGAGAGTCTGAAAGTCTGAAAGTCGGTCGGGGGCCCGGCAAAGCCTAAATGGCGAGCTGGCCCAACCAAACAACATCAATACCAATCAACACCAGCACCAGCACCAGCACCAGCACCCAAGTTCCAACACATAAAGAGGGCACCACTGACCAGCAAGCCTGCCGTAAGCCTCAGCACTGTAACACACCGCTGGATCACTGGGGGGGTGGTTCCCTACGGTTCGGACTTGGCCTTTCCCTTGGCTTGGCTGGGAGAAGGTGATCAAAAGGTAGGGCTGAGTCTCACTCAGGGTGGATCAGAGCAGTGAGCAGTGAGGACTCACCGCGAGAGTGGCCAACCTACCAACCTACCATGGCGGTGGTACCGTATGGACAGCTTTGGATGGGAGAGAGAGGGGCGAGCTCAGCTCAGGTCAGACGGGGACAGAGACAGAGTGTGGATTGGATTCTGGACTCTGGAGGGAGGCTCCTCGTTCGCCGAAAGGGGAAAACGAATGCTGGTGAGTTGTGTCGGATGGAAACATTGAGGCACCAGGAGGTAGGTAGGTGCTGGGTACCAATCGGCCTCACTTTTAAGGGCCTACGATCCCAACACAAACGCAAACGAAACACTTCACCTCACCTCACATCACATCACATCACAGGTCAAAGAACGATGCACGTCCAGCAATTCGTCGATTCTTGATTCGGTTGATTTGATATCAACGCAGATGCATTATCTATCAAGGAGAGAGAGTGTGTGTGTGTGTGTGTTGGCGACCCCTTACCCCCATTACCCGTTTGGGCTGCTTACGTGGGTTGACTCCAGCCAGCACGAGGCAAATCTAGATCCGCCGTCGTTCGGAGAGAGCTGTGATTTGATCCGAGGTGCGGAACTCCATTCCTCACTCTCACTCTGACCCAAAACAAGCAAAGAAAAGGAGGGTGACGGTGAGCTTGTCGGTGGGCGAGAGAGCTCCGACCTCCCTCTCCCCCACATCTTGGACCCCTATACCCTATTCCTATGTCCGAAATCTTATATACCCGAGTCCCGGGCTCATCGTAACTTCTGGCCAGTCAGAGGTTCGGATGCCGGACCCCAAAGTTGTGAGTCCCATAGAGTCAGAATGTACGAGCCTATCTTGCTCATTGGTGTACTCGCGCGGAGCCCTCGTGATACCTGGGTATGAACATGAGGGGAAGGGAAAGAGGTGCAGGTGAGATATTGAGATGAGATGAGACGCGACCCGAACGCGAGAAGCGAAGACCCGAACCGACCCCACGTTTCCTCTGTGGTATCCTATAATATATTTGTTACCAATTTGGGACGTTTTGGAGGAGGTCAGATTAGATGATCGTGTGAATATTATTAGCGGTTGCGTGTCTCGCGTCGCGGCGTTTCGCCGTGCCGCACCCGCGGCACGCGCAACGGGTACGGTACTTGATTAAACCCCGTATTCCGAATTAGTATACACCGTAGGGTAGGGCCACGCGAGGCAGGTAAGGCCCGGCAGCGGACGTAAGAGCAATATACCGATGAGGGGGCCTAGAAGCTTAAGCATGAGCTTTTTGAGCATGAGCTCGAAACGGAGGTGACAAGATCATCTGATGCTGATCAGGAATCACACTGGTCTACGTACCCCCTTTTTCTCTCTCCTTTCCTTTTCTTTCTCTGCTCATCTATTTTCCTCATCTCGGCGCCTACGAAGGTCCTTACGGGCGTTAAGAGGGACAACCTGGAAAGTGAAACCATCAGAGAAACACGTGAATGGCACCCCGATCATCATGGGACCTGTAATCAGTATCGTAGTCAGCGCATCAGTCCGTCAGGTCATGTGCTACCCAGGCATCTCTCATCTGATTCCAGTGGGGTGCCTCACGGCCTCGGAGAATGGATTCGCTGACCGAGACTTATGTCCGTGTTGCGGCTTCGGGGGCGGGATTTAAGGTTTGAAATGGAGGGGAGGGATGCGACGCGGGGGCCTTGCGGGCGGGCCAACCTTAAGTGACAGGGAGGCGTGGCGAAGCTACGCGAATGCGACGTGGGAGCGGCGGCGGCGGCGTGACGGAGGAAACATGTGCAGTGCGGTGCGAGGCTGTGTGGCGTGCTTGTCCCTGCCCCTGTCGCTGTCGCTGTCGCTGTCGCTGTCGCTGTCGAAGGATGGAACGAAGAGGGAGCCGCAGCACAAGACAGAGAAAGTCACCGAGCGAGGGTCGGAGATCTAGTAGTTTGTGGATTCGATATTTGGGTTTTGAGTTCATACCATGTTGGGAGACGGCGGTAGACAAGCAATCGTGTTTATGTTGAGATACGAAGTATGAGATTGCATCTCGGTTGGCAGGGATAGTACTGCAATCGTCGGGATGAGAAAGTGAGGGCACGTCTGGCATGGGTGCCGAGATGGTTCTCGGGACACATCCCTTGGAACGCATCACATGATTCAGTTAGATTTGCAAATCCGAATATATCTATAGCTTATAGCAGAAGAAAGACGAAGAGCAAATAGTTAAATTCAAGAACCATTCTGAAAACAAAATTTAGCGTTGTTCATCAACTCCTCTCTGCCAATAATGGAATGAGACGATGCGTGTGATATCCATAGAAAGTAAGAGGTTCATGTTGGCTACCCTTCAACGCTCGCTGAAGACATTGCGAACTACATTGCTCAATGCCTTGAAGTCCTCTGAAAGTACAATATGGTGGCAAGCTCGTGGAGAATGTCTTTACCACCTGAGCTTGTGGACGTCGTGGGTTTAAACTCCAGTAACGCCCGTAGTAACACAACTTAGGAGACGAGTACGTCTTATGATGCACTTTTCATGCGCCACTAGCGTGCTGTGAGCCGCGCTCTGAATTGAAATGAATAACATGTCAAGCTTGAAATGCTACAGTACTTGCTAAAACGGGATATCACCAAACGTCAAAGCTCATCAACCTTCAAAACATACAATCTATCTCGTTCGACTTTTCTTCCCCAATCACTCTCCATGCTAGTAATCATCTCGTCGAGATCTCGTTCGGCGTTCACGTATAACCCGCTCAGAATCCTCGCTCGCGGTTCTGCACATAGTGCCACAAAGGTTCCGCTTGCGAGTCCTGCCGCCGGCCACGAGACTTTGGTTGCTATATCTGCCAATGTGGCTTGCATCTCAGGGTCTCTGGCCCAGTGATTTGGATCATTCTCGATTGGTAGAGCAGGGTCATGCACAAAGGATGGTACTGGTCCGGGATCCACAGCAAAGGACATAATCCCCTTTGATCCCATCTCAAGGTCGAGATGGTGATGGAATTTAAGAAGTGCAGCCTTCGATACACCTTGCTGAGACATGTGAGGGAGCTGTAAATGTGCAAATCTCGGTGTCGTGCTGATAATGATTCCCTGTTGGCGTTCAACCATCGACGGGAGCACTGCTTGAATGAGGGTAATCGGAACGCGAAGGCTTGCTTCGTGGTGAGGCCACCAGTCCTTCATTATATCAGAATCTCCAGCCAGAGGTCGTGTATAGGTGGCTGGAGTTACATTGATCAAAATGTCAACTGGTCCACGGTGCTTTGTCACTAGCTCCACAACCTGCGCAGGAGCTGCAGGCTGCATAAGATTGGCTGCTAAAGCTAGCGTGGGTGTATTGAATTTCTCCTTTATTTCTCGAAGCAGTGGTTCGAGAGATTCAGCGGATGGACCAATGCAGCAAACACTCGCACCTGCCTGCGCAAATGCAACGGCGGATGCTCGTCCAATTCCTCGATGTGCTTGAGTAATCAGGACTACTTTGCCGCTCAATTGATTGACGAATCGAAATGGATCGATAAAAGGATAGGTGTCGCGATGCTTTGTGAGACTTGATTTGTTCTCCCATTTCACAGAAGAACGAGAGATACGAAGTTCGGGTCCTGCATCATAAAGCCCAGAACCAGACGCCATAATGAATAATATGGAAAGAAAAAGGTGCACAAACTGAGAAGACTGCAGATCTTAGTATATGAGGCTGAGGGTTTAGTAGAATATGGCAGACGAGGCTTCGACTTTCAAATATTTCACACCCCACCTTCATGAACCTTGTGGGCAGGTCAGCAGTCCATGATTTGCATGTGGACCAATGAACGCATGATAGTTCCGTGTTCTGACCAGCCTTGACAAGGCGGACATTATTGGCCTTTGATTCGTCAATCTCATTCCTCTAAGCTGAAAATATTTGGACGGCATTCACGTACTAGCATGGCTGCAAGATCGCGGGTTACCGGCAGGATGTTCTGGGGACTACTACAGATACCCCGCCAGATTAAACATGATTTTTGACGCTAATGATCTAGATCATTCACGGCACGGCCTAGAGTCCTGCCTCGTGATATATCAAAGTGCCAAGCATCGAATTTATGCATGTTTTCCATCCGTTCCGAATGAAAAGAGTTCAGGAAGTTGAAGGCTCTGAGGAGATGGTAAACATGAGAATCGAAAACCATACTATTGGTGACTACCATCTAAAGCGAAGACGATAACCTCAAAATAGATAGTGATGGGGTCCATAGGCCTGTAATGAGAGCTGGACAAGGACCCTCCAGTTCGGTCGAAATATTCGGGACATCCGCGAACTCAGTTGTGAAGAATGCTGCCATTTTCTAGTCGCCGTCTATCGGGGAAAGAAATGTCTAGTGACCACTTGCCACATGCATGTTTCTCCAGTCCCTGTTCCATCGTTCTGCCGCATCTTCCGTTCAAGGATGTACCCTTTGGGTCTTTGCTGAGGTACTTTTGCTGCCGAGGAATGGGGAATTCAAAATTGTGAGAACCTCTCCTCCGGCCCGATACTTTGGGCGAGCTTGCATAAGGGCGTCAACATGTCCTTGTGACAGTTTCGGAAGATTTCGTAGCCTTTGCTTTCTGTCCCAAGTGAAGTTGTGCAAACGGAGAATAAAAAGAGTTTGAAGATCCCGAGCCGAGAATGAGAGAGGAGGTCGGCGAAACGAAAGCGCGAGCACCGATGTCATGTGATCTAGACCCGCTCAACTACATGGGCAGCCGGAGGGTGTTTTTGCCTCAGTTCATAAGTTTTCTGCATGCTTCAACTTCATGAAGAGTACGACGATGACACTGGTGCTTCATGCTGTGTCACTCGGACTATTATTTCATGAAGCCAACGAGTTATTCGTCTTTTGCAGGAGCCTATCTATGAAGCTTCGCGTCCCAGATTTCATAGCAGCAAATTTGGGGGTCAAGCCAATTTGCAGTGAGAGCAGCACTTCTTGACTGAGACCTAAGTGTGTAGTGTTTGCCTTTCTAGGCTTTTGAATCCACAAGCGTGGATTCTTGGAGCCAGTCTGTTAGGAAAAATGTTTCTTGGGGTGTGTTTGCACCATTTTCCCTATCGCAGCCATTCGTCGCTTCTCACTTGAATCTCATCTCCACTTGAAGATATACTCACAATTCAACAAACGCTGCGAAACGCGGAAGAATTATCCGAGAGAACTCTGGGCATTTTTTCATCCAAGCTCTTAAGTTTTTTTCGTGCGTTAGAAATAATCTTTTCAATCTTCTCTTCGGCGTCCGAATGAGGGCACTGCCTGGAGTCTAACTAAATCGAGACATCTTCTTCTTCCTCTCTTCGGAAGGATTTAATCGGCTGTTTTCGGCGTTCGACACGATGCAACAACTTTCCAACATGCAGAGTTAACAATTCATTTCAAGGTAAGTGGTGAACAAAATCTCCTTCCTGTCAGAAAACAGACGGAACAAAGTCGAGAACTTTTTTCAGCTGCATTTGCAGTGCAATCCGGCTGGCGCCGTCGATATCACATCTTCCGGTCACGATGAACTCGCCTATTGCAACACTGCCGGGTTTTCCCTTTTTCTATGCAATACCTATCGATGGTCAAATCCGGGAGATACCTGCGCAACCACAGATATGGCCCGAAGAATTAGATGGTTTTGCTGAAGACAGCAACACTTTCCTGTCGCTGCATCCTCCGCCTTATTCCAAACCTCCTCCATCGCAACCACAGCAACCAATTTCAGGTCCGCTCCCAAGTGTTCAGGAGATAGATGAGACGTTCATCATGATACCTCCTATCTATCACCCACCTCCTGTTCCAAACGAAGCAGTAATACCAAAAACTGCGCGATCGAAGACAGAGCCAACTCCAATCACTCAGACCAAAACACAGCGTCGAAAAATCCGCTATCCATCTTTACAAATTGGACGATGGGCTCAGCCATCATCCAGTAATGACGATCCACCAAGAGGCCCTAATGACTACGGCAAGACGGCACCCCAAAACTTTGAGATTATCCACAAGCGGAAACTTCGCTTTCCCTCACTTTCAAGCCGTCCATCATGGTCATCATTCCGACCATCATCAGTCTTAAGCCCATTATCGGCCTTAAGCCCACTATCAGCATCAGCAGCCGCATCAACAACATCAGTTGATCTTCCACGAGTGCTTGAAATGCCTCCAGAGCTCGAGGCTATCCAAGTATTGAGCCCGATCAGTCCCTTCACCGAGCTTGACTCTACACCCCTCAGCGAGTTATCTTCTGATGTTTCTTCGGGGCAATCTACCCCGCCTCTCCCTGTCCCGGAACGATCACCATATCGATCTTGGTACCCGAACGATGATGCGGGAGGTTTGTCTACTCGTTCGGATCATTCCTTGGAGTCCCCTCGGCCTTGCGCGGATGAATCTTCAAACGACTCACTTACACCACCGCCAGAATTAGACTCCTCATCAGATTACTCCTCCAATCGCTCCTCCCGATGGTCCCAAGATTCGTTCCAAGGAGATGTCAAAGAAAACATTCCAGACATGGCGAATCTTCCAGCAAGGCCGATGTCAATCTTGCTTATGACTGAAGAAGAAGTTGCTCAGGCGGAGTTGATCGAGGACATCTTTTTGATGCTTCATGATTTGCAACCGGGGTACTTGCATCCTGCTCATAGGCCACAGCCGAATGTAGTGAGGGCCAGCTTGATTAGGCGGTATGCGACACAGGTTGCAAATATGGAGAGGTTAAGACAGCAGGCGTGTTAAGATGCGCGTTCTGTAAAAGAGAGGGAGATTTCCATGATTCCTAACGGGATTACGAATTATGAAAGAATGTTTTGGGAGATTCCATTTTTTTCACAGCTGTTATTCTGGATCTTTCAGACTGCATGGAGGAGTTGATGCGTGTCATTGGTATTGCAGGAGTCTGCATTTAATAAACTTTACTCAAGTCGCACGACTGTCGTCGTCGGTACTTGCACCGGCGGTATCTATCGACACAACAACAAGGCATTCGCTTGTGCTTCTCTTTTGTTAGACGGCAGGGCCACTCTCACTAGATGCTAGATGAAGGCATCCAAGACTGGACTGCATTCTATAACACTACATAGCCTTTCTAAGGCTGAGGCAGATCACAGCTGTCTTCATACTTGCTTAATACATAAACCTAAACATACATCGCATGAAACATACTTCTATTCAGCCTTTGCCATTATATTCTTCTCCATTCTCTACTTTTACTATTTCTAGGACTCAGCTCTGATCTATATTTGTTGCAGATTGTCAACGTGGAGAGTCTGAAACGAATTTGACTTTCCCCACGAGTCAGTCGAGCGTTTGAGCATTAATCGCCTACCTCGACGCAATTTGCGATTCAGAGATCAAGGTGTGGATATCGCGCATTAGAAAATCGTAAGGATAATGACCAACTACGTTTTGATCGTGCAAGACGGGCTCCGATTCCTACTGTCCCAATGCCTCAATCTTTTTGTCGTTTTTCGAAGTCAAACGAGAGGGTATAACATCAAGATTCGAATGGCAAAAGAATGAGGGGCGTAGAAGGTTGAAACGTTTTCTGAAGTAAATTTCACGCATAGCTATTAATTTCCAGCATTGTAGTTCCACGCTATGTGCATCTGTTCATTCTCATACTCTGATAAAGTGTAAAGTCCGAATTCGGAAATGCCAGTGCTGTCTCATTTCTTTACCAGCAACGAGTCTCTACCGGCTTACATTGAAGAGAATGCATACAAACAGAACCAAAATAACTTGACGAGTAAAATACGAAAGGGAAGGCTCTTTAAGCCGCACCTTCGAGCTTAGGTTTTGTCCGGACAAGGAGTAAGGGAGAGCGTGAGCAGCGTCGGTCATCTCGAGGCGCCACATTTGCTATCCGACCAAGAACACTCGGAAATGCGCAACCGCCATATATACTTGTTCACGACGGCCGAGAAATCCAATGTCCGGCGATTTTCGCATCAGTCTAAGGTCACTAACTGGACTGAGGTCCATCCTCCGGACAATGTCTCACGGCCGTCCGTCGTCTTCCTGCACGTTTCGGTGCCCAGAAAATCCACCGACACGCTCCCTTTAAAAGGGTAATCGGGCCCAAAAATACTGTCACTCTCCTCAACTCACACCAAGATCGCAAAAAGGTCGGTTGTAAACTCCCCTCCCCTTTTCGCTTACTTTTGACATCGCTGATCATCATCCGAAAATACAGTGGCTCTCCGAACCCCTCGGTCAGCAACATCGGCAGTCTCACTCCGACTTCCCAAGCACCAGCCTCGCTTTCACCGGTCCGTCTCGCAGCAATTTATCTTCTTCGTGATACCTCTCCGCAATCCTATCGCTGCAACACTAGCGTTCCTTGCGACTCGCTTCTCAGCATCCGTGTCCAGCATCCCCCCTTATCGCTACCAGCTTCCGAGCGAATACTAGCGAGCTTGACATAACCTCATCAAACAGCGCTCTTCAACACAACAGACACGAAAATACTATCTGGCTTGGTCAGCCTTGAACCCTTGATACTCACCATCGTACTGAGCAGTCACACGCTTTCTCAACCCACTACCCCGAACAATTTCCCCGCTTGGCCTGGTCGGCCTTGATACTGCAACAACAACAAGCACTGAGTGCCCTTTACGAAATAACCTACCCGCTTTTTCAATTTTAAAATTTCTTGGCCCGGTCGGCCCTTCTGTATTAATAAGTACATATTTAGGATCAGCAAGTTAAGCAGGAACGAATAATCAATGCCTGGCGCAATTTTTGAACGTAAGTCGTCCTTTCCTTCTCCTCTCTCCTCTCTTTTGCTGCTCCTCCATTCCCTTCCATTCCACTTATCTCTTCACTTACTACTTCCCTTTTCCTTCTTCTATTGAGTCTTCTTCTCTTCTCCTCTCCTCTTCCCCTCTCATCTCTCTCATACCTTCCCGCTCCACTTTCCTTTCCCAACACCAACACCCATCCACTCAACCTTCTCTTCTTCGCCTCATCTCACCCTATCAACTCCGTTTCATTGTCACTTACAAACATCTCCTAACACATTACCTAATCACAGATGTTCCTCTCAACAAAAACAAGAACGAAAGCGACACCGCTCCTGCCGAGCACGAGGGAGTCGTCCCCTGGTACGTCACTTTCTTCTCCATTCTTATCCCCACATCTCCTCCTTCCTGCTTAAATCCACCCTGCGACGTGTCCATTCTCCGTCGAATCACATCCCATCCCCATCTCTGCTCCTCGCTACCCATACTAACCAAAATCCTCACCCCCAGGTACAGCGGCTAACTCTTCCGCCTTTCCCTTCTTATCTAAATCCTCCTCCAGCATCCGTCGCTCCATCCTCAGCCTCAGCCTCAATCAATCTCGAAGCTCCAACAAGAGCGAGGGGAAGGGCAGGAACGGATATGCGGAGCGACTGGAGCAGAAGTGGGTTGAGAGAGTGAGGGACGAGGATGCTAGCTATGCTTGGTTGTGGGTCGCTTGATCGTTTTTTTGTTTTAGTTTCTTGAGATTGCTATGATGGGATGAATTGCGTTTTTGATTTCGGGTACGACTGAGGGTTATAGATTGTTTTTGCTTTGGGTTATGGATAAGAGGAGATTGTTGTCACTCATTCATTGGTGGATATTCACTTCTTGGTGGAGGTTAGTTCGTGGATGAGATTGAGGTTGAGATTTAGATGTGCAATATCCTTATTCTATGAATGGAGACTTTCTTCTTCAGCACCTGTCTATTCTCCTGCGCTTCGCCCAACTCGCGGTAGACTTTCCCGCGAACATCCTTCGGATCCCAGTCCTTGATGCGAAAGAAGCCCAGCTTCATCCCTTCATATCTTCCCTATCCTGACTCAAATCCACATCTCGTCTTACTTCACCCCATTTCCCCCTTCTTGGCTGAGACATCTTCCTCTCAATAATTATCATAAATCTCATATCAAATACCACACCACGCTCAAGGAATCTCATCAAAAACATCCTCTCTCCCCCTCGGCGGCATCAGAAAATCCTCTGGCACCTTTTCTTCGATCTGCCTTTTCTCCGCCCATTTCCTAATCCCCTCAAAATCCTTACACTGATGCCTCGTATTGAAATCCACAAACGCCTTTGGATTCTCTTTATCCCACCATACCTGTCCTAGCATGCCTGTGTCAGGTTGACACATCAGTTGTTGTCTGATGATGTCGAGGCAGTGGGAGACGTGGTGGCGGACGATGTGCTCTTCGTTTACGAAAGCGCCAGTTCCTTGGGCACGGTAATAGTCGATGTTGTAGTAGAGTGATTGCCGGACCAAGTTGAGGCAGTGTAGGTGGTGGAGGCCTTCGACGTTGGCGGGAAAGCCTCCTCCGTAGGCGGGGTTGATTTGTACTTGTGATGGAGAGAGACCGGTGCGGTCAGCGTCTGCTACTGGAATCACCACACCTCGGTCTGTGTTACTCGTTAGTTGAGGATTTTGAAGAGAAAAGAATGGGAAAGGTACAGTTTACGCCTAGAGATTCCCATGCGGCGTCTACTTCTGGGCCGGCTTCTTGTCTGAAGGCATTTTGCTTCATGAAGGAGCCGTTGAAGAGGACGGTGTGGTAGCTGTTATCTACATCTCTTTGGATTGGAGCTTCACAATTGTCAGATCAAGGTTTGCGAAGAGCGGAGCGGAAAGCTTACACCAGTTTTGAACGTGCTCCAGGCATTTGGCATTGAAGTTTAGGGGCCAGTGACTTCCTATCCATGCTCCGAAGCCTATGAGGAAGAGGGAAACGGTTGGGATGACAACGATAAAGACCCAAGTTGGAATTTTTCGATGAGATTTCCTGCGAAGAGACTCTTCTTGCAGAATTAGGTGATCATAGTCTTCTCCTTGCTGAGAGTCAATCTCATTCTTGTCTTGTAGTGGACTGTAAGACATTGAAGACATATTGGACGAAGCAGTTTCTCGCAAGTAAAACTTCCTTGCTCTTCTCAAAATTCGCAGGTAGGCACTTGGATGCACGTTCTGCCTTGAAAGAGAAGGAAGGAAATAAGAAATATCAACATAGCATCTATCATACCTCGGAAGCCCCAAATAGAAACAGATATTCCCAAGATTTCACGAGGATACTTCACTCGTGTTGGAAGTCGTACAACCATTCAGCAGAGCTAGAAAAACAGAAGTAAATACGAGTAAGAGCGTGTAGTTAATATGCGGCTAATTGCAGGGTTTAGTAAGAAGGTAGTAACGATCCACCAGATCTGACTACCAATACGAGGAAGGGCTACCCCGCATCACGTAAAATGCCCCTTTGCAGGGTATCATCGGAGCTAATCGCGAATCTTCCAAAATAGAAATAACTTTATTTGCTTGTCACGAAGATTGCGACTTCGCTTAATGAATTGGTAAAGCGGTTCTTGGACCAAAGACGCGGTATCAGAAGCTTCCAGGAAGGATTCGAAGTACTGTTCACGGTTGCATCTGAACCCGAGCTTGAATCTAGCCTTCGTATGATGCAATCAATTCGGGGCTTGCAAAGAGTTTATTTAGCGGGCCTGCCGGTAGAACTAGTGTAATTTAGCCCGGAGCTCCGCCAAACGGGAATTTTCCGGCAGGCACAGCATCGCTACCAGACTTCACGCTACCACGTTGACCATCCAAGACACACCTCGATGCTACCTGACAGCAACCATCAACTTCGACTTCAGCGTCCAGCACACCTCCATCATGCAAGGCTATGATCCAGTGGCACTCCCTCGAGTCCAGTCAGCTAACCCTGCACTTGCTCAGCCCATTTTTGCTAATATACAGCATACGTTAGAATGCATCAAATCGACACGGTCGAGGTCAGTTTGCTGGACAAGTGTACCGGTCTAAATGCAGACACGAAGACATCCAATAGCTTCGGGTTTCACAGACAATATGTTTCGGGCTGGTAGTCAGCACTCGGGTGATGTCTGTCGAGTTCGTTGAAGCTGATTGCTATGGCCTGTAACATGGTGCTGAGCTCACCATTCTCACATGCGAGCACGTCAAACCAGAAGTTTGGTTGTTCGTGAATATGGTGCCTCATGTGAGGTATACTTTGAACCTGGGATACGGGCTTGGCATTGAATTAGATGAGCACTACGTCGGCAAGAGACATTCGGTCCCAGTATTGCTGCATTGCTGCATTACTGGGTACGATGATGAGAGATCATGTCAAGGGACAGTCTGAGCCTGCGCCTCTTCCAGCTTCGGATGCCACTTTTGGACAGCGCTGGTCCAAGTAGTTTCCATATTGTAGTTCTAATCTCATTATATATTGCATCTCCTCGAGACATCAGATCATTCACCACTCATCACTTTCCACCGTTTCAACAAACACTTGGAGACCAATCCCCACAGCTCTCTGCTCTCTCTACTTTCTCTCCTTCCATCCACATCATGCATTTCTCTCAATTCGTCATCCTGGCCGCGGCCTCTGCAGTCGTCGTCACCGCAGCACCCAAAGACTACGGCAACTACGGAGCCTACGGACGTTCGTCGCCCTCTCTCATACTCCCCACCCAAGAAACAAGATCAGGTAATTAACAGATTCCAGAATACCAAAACTACCCCAAGTCATCCACCACCTCAACAAGCAGCGCCGCCAGCGCAACCCCATCTGGTTACGGTACCTATGCCTCATATGGCCATTACAAGGAGAAGCGCGAAGCTCTTCC
The DNA here is from genome assembly GCA_003988865.1 of Phialocephala sp. D728. NCBI lineage: Eukaryota > Fungi > Ascomycota > Leotiomycetes > Helotiales > Mollisiaceae > Phialocephala > Phialocephala sp. D728. The sequence continues at coordinate 26,113 of QYAJ01000062.1, forward strand.
TGAGGCCAAGGCTCTGCCCGAAGCCTCACCTCAAGATTATGGTGACTATAAAGACTATGGCGACTACGCCTCATACGGCACCTACAAAGAGAAGCGAGAGGCTCTCCCTGTAGCTCAACCGGAAGCCTCACCTCAAGATTATGGTGACTATAAAGACTACGGTGACTACGCCTCATATGGCACCTACAAAGAGAAGCGAGAGGCCCTCCCTGAAGCCCAACCCGAAGCCCAACCTGAAACGGCTCCTGAAGCTTCACCTCAAGACTATGGTGACTATACTGGCTATGGTGACTACGCATCATATGGCACTTACAAAAAGAAGCGCGAGGCTCTCTCTGAGGCCAAGGCTCAACCAGAAGCGGTTCCTGAAGCCTCACCAGAAGATTATGCCAACTACGGTGACTACGGTCTCTACGCCTCATATGACACCTACAAAGAAAAGCGAGAAGCCCTCCCTGAGGCCCTCCCTGTAGCTCAACCCGAAGCTCAACCCGAAGCTGCACCTCAAGATTATGGTAACTATGGCAGCTATGGCAGTAAGTAACTCCCTACCTACCTCCCTACCAAACACCATCTCTGATGTCAACCACGTGCTCACATATATCTCTCTACCTAGCATACGACTCTTACCCAGAGACAAGCAAGCGCGAAGCTGCTCCTGAAGCAGAGGTCGTTGCTTAGATACACTTTCTTGATATATAGGCTTAAGTATGGAGATGAAGAGGAGACGGAGAGGTAGGGAGCGGAAGTGAAAGAAGAAAAGAGGTGCTTGTGCTTGTGCTTGAGAGGTCTAGATATTTGGTTATGTACGGATTCAGGAGGGATTGAGAAATGAGAATGCATGACTTTGTGAAGAACTGAGGGTAGAGGGCGTTTGTTTATCTATACACTCTTTAAATGAATAGTAATATATGACTTGAAAATTACTCTCTCCGCTCTTGCGCTCGCGCTGCCGCCGTACCCTTGCCGCATGTGTCAATCCACATAAATTCAAGCTTCATCATCATCACTCGAATGTTCTAATTGGTGTGGGTAATGGCTTTGAGTTTCATCATTTGATAAGTGGCATCGACGAATTGACATTGGAGAGCCGGGCGTTGTACTTTTGTTTTATGCTGCTCGTTGACCACCTGGATATCCAACTTAACCTGGCTTCTGAAATTGTGCTCCAACACACCAAGCAATTTCCAACCTTGGAATTTCAAGATTTCAGGAACACTAACGACTTGATTTTAGGTAGCATTCACGAAGAGCAACACTTGGAAAATGGGTTTCAAGTATCATCTAATTGATAGTACAGGTTTGTATGACGTTCCTCTATTGAGTACTCAAGGTCTAGTCTGTCTTGGTGCCTTGCTCTACATCGTCTGCCAAAGTGCCTTTGCTTCCTGTAACGGTATTCCCCATTGCTTGTTATTACCTCCCACCAACCATTCCCCAGTCACCATTCTTGAACGACGTCCCGGAAACGTAGCTCGTTGGAGATAGTTTTTCAGAAGAGTGACGGTCCTCTGACAAGGATCGTGGGCGCCGTAATTGAGTTTTAGACAGCTGCAAGTAAAGATCGAGTATGGTAACTTGTGCTTCTTTGGCCCCAGCTCCGCGCGAGCCGGGCTCAGGCCTTCGCAGACATCCTTCGGGTGGATCTCAACGTATTTGTTTCCAGGAGGACGTGACGGTAAGAAGTATCGTGACAGCTCCACATCCTTCTTTTCGGTATGTTTCTGATCCCCAATGGTCTTCTCGATGTTGATACGGACCGTAATTTTCACCTCAAAGATGAACCGTGCTTTCGAAAGAGTCTCAAAGATAGGTTCTAGGACGACGGAGCTGGAATTCGTTGTGATCTGTGTCATGAATTGTGCAATCGTATCTTGTGCTCCTGGTTCGGCTGCGAGGCTTCCACCATGACTCTTCTTTATGATTGGTGAGGAACAAAACAAAAGAGATTTGTAATACTCCCCACGGCCAATCGGTAACTGGGCAGGACGAACTGTGCTATTGGGCTGTGCCAGCCTTACACTGCCGAATACGTTTGCTTTATTGCTGACTTTTGGGATCTCTTCAGTGGTACGAGAAGAATCAGAGAGCCCTACAGTGGCTGATGTCTTAGCTGCTGTACCTGACATATCTCCGGACAGGGCATCTGGTGTAGTATTAAGTTGTGGACTTCGGGACTCAGGATATGGGGTTTCGACTTTGGGGGTCTCTTCTTCAGAATAACTGGAATCAGAAAACCATCGAGGAGGTACTGTTGGTGGTTCCGCATCTAAGATGTCTCCGAACAGCTGCTCTGATAAAGGGCTCAATGGTGTTCCTGGTCGGGTCGGTGACACTGATCTCCTGGCGGTCGTCATGGCATCTACCAGAGTTGAGTCTCTTAGAGTCGCTGGACTCGACCTCGAATCAGCGAAATATGCTCGTGCAGGTGGGTTTTGGCGTCTTTGGTGCTTTTGCTTCGAGATGGCTCTTGTCTTTGTTGAGATCGATCCTTTCGGCGCCGCAGGCTTCGATCTTGCTGTTGTGAAGCATGCTCCTTCGGGAGGGTTTCTCGATCTTTGAATTTTCTGGTGCGAGCGCAAGACGACGAGGGGTTCAGAACCGAGATCATTTTGTGATCTCTGGTTCTTCTTCGGCTGCGCCTGTAAACTTGTAGAGGGCCGAGCAAGCTTCTGAACTCCAATTCGTTCGCTTCGGTAGACGGGCGGGACGGGCTTGATGGCAGACTTGAATCCTAAAAGCATAACGCTTGGAAGACCAGATGATTTGAACCTAAGATACTACTAAACCATGATTTTGCAACCGTATATGTAGAGTAGAAAAGGAACATACCGTTTCGATGTTGCATAGACTGACGTTTCTGTTTGAAATGTAAATGAGGCCCACTAAGCGTCGATGCGTATCGTAAAAATGTTGGATGCTATGAGAAAGAAGATGGATCAAGCTTGACATTTGGAGAAGTACCACTCAAGAAGGACTCACTCCTTCCTTTACCCCCAATTGCTGATCCCATCGTCGTTTCTCAAATGCACTGGGTTACTAACGTCGCTTCCTACAATAGGGTCGTGCAGGTCGGTGCATGTGAAAGAAAAGAAGAGAAGAAATAAAGACATAACGAAGGAAAAGGATCCGTCAAAAATTTAACGCATTGTGGCAGCTTCAAAGGTATATAGAATGATATTCAAACAACACGAGTCCATATTCGCAATTATAAGATGGTCGGGAAATGGTTCTGTTGCGTTCTGGGATGATGATGTGGTGGTTTGTTTCGTCGACATGCGCTTGCACCACGATGAATTGCTGCAGCACGATCCAAGCGAAACCATGGCATTTTAACGGAACAAGTATACATCTCTGATAATTGCTTGGCCGTTAGGACAGTTAGGTAGGGTAAAGAGCTACAACGAAGATCCACTTCCTGTGTTTGTAGTGACTAGAAAGAAAGAAGTGAGGTGAGGGATGTGCCCAAGCCCCACCCGGCGGGAAGTCCCGTGCACCCCTACGCCTTCGAATCCTCGGCCTGTTGGTGTTGACATAAGGGCTCGCCAAGCACCAACTACAAGCATTTAAGGTTGGACCGAATGCGGGAGTCAAGAGTCACTCGCTAAGGAACAAAAGTGGGGTACGAGGGGAGACTTTCGCTTTTCCTCTGCGCCTCATCTACCATCTTCACCCTCTCCACCTTTTCTAAAGCATACTCATCGAAAGAGATATCACATTTGAACATTTTGCAAATTGATGGAGTCTCAAAATGATATCATTCTAAGTGACGTGTCCAACTATTTGGGCCACAGAGAAGATGATATTCAGGAACCAGAAAACCTGACGGGACACAATGAGTTCTCACTCCCACGGGCTGATGGCGGTAAGGACGCATGGCTGTTCTTAGCAGCTGGATTTATGGTTGAGTCTCTAGTCTGGGGTTAGAAGACAAGACAAATGCCTGATTAAGAAACTCAAACTAACATATTTCAAGGTCTTCCATTCTCATTCGGTGTCTTCCAAGAGTACTACAGCACTCATGAGCCGTTCTCGTCTCAACCCTCTGGCATTGCTGTCATTGGAACGACTGCAATGGTTTGTGCTTCCCCTACATGCATGAGTTCATAGCTGACTGAGTACAGGGTGTGATGTATATGATTGGACTCGTCATCTTTCCTGCATATAAACAATGGCCTCACCTCGCCAGCATCTCGAAATGGGCCGGCATGCCCCTTATGGCTGCAGGACTTATCGGGGCCTCATTCGCCAAAAGTGTGAACCATCTCATCGTCACCCAAGGAGTCATATACGCCATGGGAGGTTGCATCATCTATTACCCAACTCTAATGTACATCGACGAGTGGTTTATTCAACGCAAAGGTCTAGCGTACGGCATCATGTGGGCAAGTCTCCCTTCATCTCCCACTCCTTATCACTCTAACGATACTCAGGCTGGTACAGGTGTAGGCGGACTTACCATTCCATTCATCCTCAACTCCCTCCTCGCAAACTACGGCTTCCGTACGACCCTTCGAATCTGGGCTATCTGTCTCCTAATCCTCGCCATGCCCCTCGTCTACTTCCTCCGACCCCGCCTCCCCATCTCTCCCACCTCCCAGTCACCCCGCTACGGCCTCTCATTCATGAAATCCTCCTCATTCTGGCTCCTCCAACTCGGCCTGGTCATGGAATCCCTCGGCTACTTCATCCCCTCCATCTACCTCCCCATCTTCGCCCGCTCCCTCGGCCTCTCGCCTAGCATCGGAACGCTACTCGTCGCACTCCTCAATGCTGCTGGTGTAGTCGCAACCGTTATGTTCGGCATGCTCTGCGACCGCTTCCACGTCACGACTGTGATTCTCCTATCCACGATCGGGACGACGATCTCAGTGTTCCTGCTCTGGGGTCTGAGTACTGCCATGCCGTTGCTGGTTGTGTTTAGTATTGTGTATGGATTCTTTGCTGGAGGATTCGTCAGCACGAATGCGGGTGTTATTAAGATGGTTAAGCAGGGGGATAGGAGTGCGGATGTCGGGTTTCTGCTGGGGCTTATTAGTGCGGCGAGGGGAGTTGGTGCGATTGGATCGGGACCGCTGAGCGAGGCGTTGTTGAGGGGTAAGCCGTGGAGTGGACAGGCGGAGTTTGCTTATGGGAGTGGGTACGGAGGGTTGATTGTGTTCACGGGTGTGAGTGCTGCTGTTGGGGGAGTAGGGTTCTTGGGGAGGAGATTGGGATGGGTGTAGATGGATGCTAAATCTTGTCGTTGATGCGAAGATGGTCTCTTGCTTTGCTCATCAATGTATATTCTAGCAGCACGTCGACTGCATGGCAAACTTTGAATATCTGCTCGGCGGCGCCATGAGATAACCTCAAGCTATGGCAATAGATAGAGTTTCAGTAGCTATGAATAAAAGTGCGCTTGAACCTCGACGAATGATTTAAAGTTTTGGGTGATTACAAGCAAAATTCGAACCTCTCTGTAAGCGCACCTTGTGCTCGTACCTTTGAGCATCGATAAACACCCTCTCTTACTCTTGTTCAATTAACTTCTCTCCCCGATGACCATGACTTTACTTTCTTTCATAGCCGTCCAAGGAAAGACTTACACTGCTAACCTCCCGCCGAACCCCACCAAACCAACTTAAGCTCACAAAACACGCCACAACCTCCCCTTCCACTTTTAAAAATCCACATGTTCACTCAATCACCACAACACCTAACCCACCCCAAAAACACATATATGAACAACCTCCCACACACGCACGAACGAACTAATCATTACAATAGATCACACGAACAATGAGAAGACGATATTCGGTTCAATAGGTTCGAGCATGGCTCTCCTTTTGATCCCTTCATCATGACCTAGCTGGAGACAGATAGTCGTCTCATACGCCATCCTAAACGCCTATAGATGCCTACCGCCATGGTATTCAATTCCAAAAGATCAGGCCCAATAATGACCATCAGTGTCCTTTGTGTGGTAAATCTTACAAATCAGTTCTGAATGTCTTGAAGGACTCATACTGCACCCATATCCTTGAGCGCCCCTGCCAGCCGTCTATAATCCCGCAGTAATTCCAACACTTCATTAAGCTTCATATCACCCGGGTTCTGTAATTCCATGAATCGCTTGATAGGTGGTGCGATCTTGGGTATCTCTTTTGGTGGAAGAGATGGTGCCAGATCTGGGAACGCCTATAATAATGTTAGTATCAAGTAGATAACAACCAGGAGGGACAGCCTACAGTTGTCAATTCAGTAACATCACTATCAGCTATGCCTTTACTCGGAGCAGGTGGCGGAGGAACGGGACTCGTCGGCGTTGTCCTCCCGAAGCCACGCATCATTCCCATCCCAGCAATCCTAGTCATAGGATTGAGAGAATTTCCAAGGTTTCGCATTGAATCCACAAGAGCAGGAGTCCCTGATGGCGACGGTGCTGGGGCTGCGTTGTGAAGTGGTGAAGGAGCTTTCTCTCCCTCCTCGGCGAATGCAACTTTCTTGTTGCTAGCGCTGCCAGAACTCCGAATACTATCTGTGCTTCTGTCTCGAGCTAGCTGGCGGCCACTGATCATGCTGAGCATTTTATCTTCCACCTTGGCTCCTGAATCTGCTCGTTTCCTATTCTCCGTATTCTCCGGTGTGTGAAGCGAGCTTGCACCGCTTTCTGACTCTGCATCCTCCGGCGGAGGTGTGCTAACAAGCTTGCGAGCGTCGTCGAGAGTCTTTGGTACGATTATCTCGGGCTTGTGGCCGGTCGACTCACCTTGACGCTCTGTAAGCTTGCCAAGCAGGAATTTATAGCTGTCTCCTAGGCTGTTACCGATGCTCTTAAAGCTCTGATCAGCCGTGTTCATTACGGCGTCGCTAGCAGCGTTCAGGACGGCTGGCGGTTGGAACATATCACTCAGTCGACGGTTGTGAACTTGCAGTTGCGGCCGAAGGGTATCTGATGGAGATGATTCGGTTTTCGAAATGGTTGGGCTTGCATTTGCAGATGTAACTTCTGCTGCGGAGGCACCCGACGGTGGACTGATTCCGACCTGCATCTGATCGAAGTTATCCACTCTTGGTGTCACAGGCTTTGGTGGACCAGATGGAACCTCGTCCTCCCTCAGAGTCGCCAAGTCCACCGTTTCGAGAAACGTGATCGCCGCTTCGAGATTTGTTAAGCAATATGCAGCTTCTCCGTCAATCTTGGTTTCCGATCGAAACCGCTGAATAAAGTATAGATTGCTAATGACATCGATTCCTTCTGGTCTCGATGTGATCAACGTGTAAATCAGCATAGGCATGATTTCATCTGCGGATGAAGATGGATGAAAATGCGAAAGTGTCTCGACAATATTCTTGTGAGCGGCTTTTAGATGCTGAAGCTTGCCTAAAGGGTACTTCTTGTCGTTCATTAAAATTAGTTCCTCTCGGGCATCTTCGAGCCATTCGCGAATCTCTCTCTCCTTGTCCTTACTAGCATCCGTATTCTGGTCTTGCCCTAAGTCGATGCCCAGGTCCGTCAGTCCAATACCGACTACTGACAGTGCCGCAGTCTTCGACCGTAGTTTCTCATCTTGAGCTTCATCTTGTGTACTCCTGTGCCTCCATATCCTGTCATATATGCCTTCGGTCACTCTTCTCTCCACAGCTTCCTCTAGAGCAATGCGTTTGCGTTCAAGAACTTTTCGCGCACGCTTTCGTTCTGCAATCTCCTCCACAGTAAGCATCTGCTCCGAGTCCCTCCTTTCTGGTGGTATTTTCGGTCGGTCTTTGTTACCAATGGACGCCGCTTTCGCCCTCAGTCGGCTTGTAACTGAGGGCACCGGCGAGCTTTCTCGATGTTGACGGGATGACAACGCAGATATGTGAGTATTGATATGAGTCGCCGCAACAGTGTAGAAGTCTTGGAATAGTGCAGAGAGCTTGTCGACAGATGGAGGTACGAGGTGGACCTTGGCAGACAAGGAGTCTATAAAGCTATGAGAATGTTAGTTTGTGTATATAATACAAGTCTGTACGACCTACCTATCACTTAAACTGACGAGCTCTATTGGAAGCTCATCAAAGTCATCTGGCAATTTCCCGGTAGCATCGTCCATTGTTCCGCTGTCTTCGTCCTCTTCTGGGGACTTCTCGAACGCATCAGGTTGTCGTCTGGCCTTGCCATTGTGCACAACCACGTTCGACTTGTCCGCCATTATCACCTCTGGTATTACGCCATTCGAAATGGTGCTAGCTCTGCTGCCCCGCGTCGAATGATCCGGACTGACCGGCTCGACCTTGGGGAAGGATTTCGACAGATGCAGCGGACGAGGACGTTGACTGTCACTCTTCTTCTTGTCCGGACTGGCCATAAAGTCTGGCAGCGAGAACACCATCTTGTCAGTGATCGCTTGCATTTTGGGAAGATGTGGAAGAGTTGAGGGAGGAGGATTACCTTTTGAGCTGTCGTCCAGTGGTGTCGCATGAATTGTATACGTCTGAAACTCTGATCAAGCCGGGATAAGGTCAGGGTAAACGAATGTGGTGCAATAAAAGGAAGAGGAATTGCGGAGAAGAAGGAAACAAATCTATATGGGAGCCTATTACATCTCCACAGTCAAGGCAGATCCACGAGGGAGGGATGTGATTCGAAAGCGTGGCATCCAGCAATCCGTTGATACCGAAGCAACACAGGTGAGCCTGAGTAAGGTTGATGTACAGAAATGACGCGGTTCTTTGTTATCAAGGGCCTGGATGCGGGCGGGTATCTTGAGTCATGGACCTGCGAATATATGAGCACTCAGTGCCTCCAGTGCCTGGAGCTCTTCAGCCCACGGATGCGCACCCCGGTCGCGACTTGGCCTTGTGATTGTTCGCGACTCACTGATCGGCACGGGCACTTGCATGCGGAGAGGTGCTCCTCATCACCACTTGCACCTGCCTGACCTCATCGCTCGGCCTTCTTTTCCTTCCTTTCCTTTCTCTTGTCCTTCAAACTTCGGACACTTTTATTCAAGATGCCCTCGCATCGGCACCAATATTCAGAATGCGTTTCTGCAGGCAGAGTCACCGCCCAACTGCTCCTATCGTTCCTCGCCTTATCAGCACCCGTTGTTGCCTCCGATGCGGCACGTCAACAAGCAGTTCTACCTCCCTTTCTGCCACAACCACATCTACCAGACCCTCGGAATAACGAGCACGTCTTTGTGAGGATTATGTTTGCTCGACGATGGAATTTCCTCTAACAAAATATTTAGACATTACGACATGTGTTCCATCATGGCGACCTAAACCGCCCTGCTGCCCATTTGAGGCTCGACGTACCGAAAGATGTACCTGCCGTATGGATGGAACAAGACGATGGCCGTAAAGAAGAGGTTGATAGACCTCTTGTTGTCCGAGGAAGCTCTATGGAGATACATCGATTAAAAGACAGGCGGCCATCAGTTGTGGATCCAAGAGTAGCTGCAGCACGAGAGTACTCTCAAGTATGGGAATCACCGGTAGATGAATGGACCCTTGACAATATTGATGGTCCAGACATTACGGACGTTGGAACGATCTTGTCCTTTGCTCAAATGGCCGCGAATGCATATGTCGAAACACCAGACACCGGAGACTGGAAAAACCCTGGTGGAGGGTTCAACAGAACCGACGATAATGGGTTTGGTTGGGAGAGTGATGGCCTACGAGGGTACTTATATGCCGACGAAACGAATTCCACCGTCGTGATAGGGGTGAAGGGGACTACACTGGCTATCTGGGATGGAGACGGAACGACCACGAATGACAAGGAGAACGACAACCTCTTCTTTAGCTGCTGCTGTGGTCAACAAGGCAGTACATTTTACCGTCAAGTTTGTGACTGTGCTTCAGGCACATATACTTGCAACTTGACGTGCCTTAGGAAGAGCCTCACGAAAGAAAATAGATACTATGCGGCGGGAAGGTATCTGTATCAGAACGTCACAGCCATGTATCCCGATTCTCAGATTTGGTTGACGGGACACTCTTTGGGAGGTGCGGTCAGTGCTCTGATTGGACTTACGTATGGAACCCCGGCTGTTACGTTTCAGGCTGTTCCGGATGCTCTACCAGCAAACAGACTTGGCCTTCCAGTTCCTCCTGGAATAGATCCCGAGAGACCAGGGCAGCGAGAGTTCACGGGTGGATTCCATTTTGGGCAGAATGCTGATCCCATTTACATGGGAACATGCAATGGAGCAACTGCTACGTGCTCATATGCAGGCTATGCCTTAGAGAGTGCATGCCATTCTGGAAGGGAGTGCGTTTACGATACTGTCATCGCCAACGGCACAAGAGTGTCTATCGTCACTCATAAAATTCTGTGGGTTATTGAGAATGTGATCAAGAAATGGACCGTTGCTCCGGAATGCAAGTTTACACCAGAATGTTATGACTGTCCGTTGTGGAAAGAGGTTACTGGTAACAGCAGTAAGACCGCGACAACACCGCCTTCGACGTCGACAATGACGAAGACCCGGACTCGAACTGCTACCTGTCAAACACCTGGCTGGTGGGGTTGTCTGGACGAGACCACAACGACTAGTGCAACATCTACAACCAGCGTCACAACCACATCGACTTCAACATGCAAGACTCCTGGATGGTTTGGATGCAATGACGAGAAGACTACGACAACCAGTAAGTCTAGCTCGACCATACCTACAGCTACGAAGACTTCCACTTCATCAACCTCAACGTCGACATCAACGTCAACATGTAAAACACCAGGCTGGTTTGGATGCAACGATCCAATATCAACCTCGACAAGCACTTCTTCGTCTGCCACATGCGAGACACCTGGACGAGTTTGGGGCTGTAACGACAAGACAACAACTTCGAAAACCTCGAGTTCTACTGACTGTATGACCCCTGGGTATATCTATGGCTGCAAGGATGAAACGACGACAGCCACTCAATCCCATGCTATTACAGCACCTCCTGCTCTTCCAACTCCTACATCTGGTATACCAGATGATGTTGACGAGTCTCATTGTGTAAAGCGAAGCTGGTTTGGTTGGTGCAAGGAGTGGTCGTTGGGTTATGAGTGGAAAGACGATATTTAGAATGTATATTGATTTAGAAGGCAAGGGCATTGGGAGGCGGATTCGGCGTTTGGGTATTGTCCCAGGACACAACAGTAGGACTTCGGTAGCATAGGCGCATACTAGCACAGCATTCAATGCATTTTGATACCATCTAGTTACTTATTTATGCGTCCATTCCGGCTTCTTTTTCTCTGCAAAAGCCTTCATCCCTACCTTCTGATCCTCACTCCCAAACAACGAATGGAAAACTCTCCTCTCATACTCCACTCCATCCCTAACTCCCAACTCCTGACTCTTATTCACAACCTCCTTCGCAGCCACAACAGCCACCTTACTATATCCTGCAATCGTCTCCGCTGTCCCTAATGCCCCCTCCATCAACTCATCCCAACTCGCAAACGTCCTAGCTGCAACTCCCCACTGTCCCGCCTCCTTCCCGGTAAAGTTCTTACCCGTCAAAATCAACTCCATAGCCCTCGCCTTCCCAATCGCCTTGGTTAATCTCTGACTTCCTCCCGCTCCAGGGATTATACCCAACTTAATTTCTGGCTGGCCGAAATTCGCGTTCTCAGTACAGTACAGAATATCACACATCAATGCCAATTCACAGCCGCCTCCAAGAGCATGGCCCGATACGGCAGCGATGATGGGCTTCTTGATGGTAGTGGTGAGGAGGGACCAGGATTCAATGAAGGAGTTCGTGTATGCTTCGGAGAAGGTGAGGGTCGACATCTCCTTTATGTCGGCGCCGGCTGCGAAGGCTTTGGAGGATCCGGTCAGTACAATGGCGGAGATTGAGGAGGATTGATCGAAGGCGAGGAGGGCGTGGTTTAGTTCGTCGATTAGAGGGGTGGAGAGAGCATTGAGAGCTTTGGGACGGTTGAGAGTGACCGGGAGTTTGTTAGTTGGATGTTCTTATGCGACAAGGAAACCTTAGATTGATTTACTCTGGCCAACGCCTGGTCGTGGCTCGGTGGTTTGAATATACTCATACGACTTTACTGACCAAGCGGAGTAGCTGCGAGCTATGGTGGGGAGAGCAGAGCTCGAAGCTCGAAATTGAGAGGCAATTGGCCTCAAACTTCGAAATGAAAGCATCTTTGCGAAGTTGTAGCTTCAAATTTCCTCAACTCGACGGGCCGTCTGTGTTGAACAAAAGAGACGATTCAAGACCAGCTTGATATAAACCTGAATTGAGCAACCCACCATCAGCTATTCTACAACATCCGATATGCCGACGTCGACCGAGCTACCCCTGTCTCGGAGCTCCTTGCACGGAGTCTACAGCACGTGATAATGCCACAACGGATTAACTACGGGCCGCTCTTGCCTTGTGCAGCTCTGAAATTGAGGACGCGAACAGGTGTCGATTCAACAGAACCAGAATTGCGTGCGCCACATCGACCAGTTTCCGCAAACAACGCCTTGCATCTCTCCACCTACTCTGGATTTGTTCTTGAAGGTTGGAAGAAAGGCCGATTGACCGAAAAGAGACAAGGAGAATTGGAAAGCAAAGATGGATTCTATCGAGCCGGAACAGACCCCTTTCGCGGCTGTGACTGCGCAAACTTCGAGGCTGCAACGTGTGAGTTTTGAACGATCTTGGGTGTTTGGAAATGTCGGTTGCTTTAAAGATGGACAATAACTGATGAGATTGCGGTACAGCAATACCAAGCGTGGTTGGACAAATCGACGCCTTATGTACCATACAGATGGCTGGGGACAGTTGGCCTTCTTATGATCTTCTTCACGAGAATATTTGTCGCGCAAGGATGGTATATTGGTAAGCCTCTAACTCTGAGTCCGCACGGCTTCAGGTTTCTAACAATTCTGCAAAGTGGCCTACTCGCTCGGGATCTACCTCCTCAATCTCTTCCTCGCTTTCCTACAGCCAAAATTTGATCCCTCGAACGAAGCTATAGACAATGATATGGAGGATGGGTCCGCCGGTGGTCTTCCCACGAAACAGGATGAGGAGTTCAGACCATTCATTCGCCGTCTTCCTGAATTCAAGTTTTGGTATTCGGCTACGAGAGCAATCACCATTGCGTTCGTGTGCACTTGGTTCTCGATCTTCGATGTTCCCGTTTTCTGGCCCGTGTTGGTGGTTTACTGGTTGATTCTGTTTGCGTTGACAAGTACGTATCCTTTACTTGGGAGCCAAAACTTATGACAAGGCTCGTGAGGCAAGAGTGGGCCAGCAAAGGATGAGCTAACATGCATTACAGTGCGGAGACAAATCCAACATATGATCAAATACCGATACGTCCCATTTTCATTCGGTAAAGCGAAGTATACCAAGAACAGCTCTTAATCGAATTCACAGCGAAGTTGAGGATCATGACTTCGTGGAACAAACTGCAAGATGTATCGACTATGATGACAAGCTCATCAATTGTACAAAAGTATTGTTGCGAGGAGAGAAATGCATGACTCGAGCGCGACTTTAAGGCCCTTTAATGATGATTCTTTGAGCTATAACTAGGGTTTTTGGGCATATCAGGTTGGGGTTGGACGGGGCGGGCTAGATGCTTGCCTAAGATAGAAAATATAAATGATCGCTAACCGGATTCGCGAGAGACTCGGGCGTTTAATGAAAGTTAGAATCCTGCAATATTTTCTTTGTGCTGGCATTTATTTTAGTCATGAGATAGCTCTCAATCTTTCTCGCTTCTTGGTCCTTATGCGTGCCACGTGGTGGATCAGGTATTATTCGCTCTACACTTATAATTGACTGAGGGCACATGTTCTGCTTTATTCTTGGCCATTGGAAATTTGGGAAGACCGACCGAATCGCGGGAAAGAGGCCTCACCGTGTTCAGGTTACTTTCAATGCCCAAGCCTTATTTTAATAATTTACAGCCGATTTTCACGTTTCAAGCCTACCTCAAATTACACGCAGCCTTTTGTGGCCAATCTCAATGCTATATCTGAGTGTCAATAATGTTAAAATTTGCAAAGACTATCGGAACATCTGACTTTATAGAAGTCCCAAAGAATGTACCTCTGTTTTGGATACCTAAGTATCTTTTGATCCGGTGTGATAGAGCTCGCTATGCCATCGACGTTTATAAAACCAACCATGAGTATTCTCATATGAGACTCATGGCGTTGTTGATGTTTATAAGATACGACCATTGAACACCTGCTTCACCTCCTTTATGGAAACAGGCTACAACTGTCGTAGAAAAGGAAGGGTTTCTTGGAAAGGTGTGTTTTTACTAGGTTTCTATGGTCAGATAGCCAAGCCTAGGATCTTACTAGTCTTAAGTTCTCAAATTGAAGTGTGTTGATGCCCATTGCTAGATATCTCGCGGGTTCTGTCCCCATGTGAGAGCAGGGCTTGCTCGGGGGTGATGGTTTGAGCCATCGATATTCGATTACTTTGCTATATTTCAGACTTAAATTTACTTAAACAAACGAGGGTTTCGGGCCATACAGAGGCTTGTAGGGACATACTTAAACAGAACGAGCGTATGGCTGAGTGGTCTCACGATAGTTGGCAGATGCTTTGATTATATCCGATTGCAAAGTCTCCCTGGCACTGGGTTGTTGCTGGGAATGATGAACTTGCAGAAGCGTGCCATATGAGGAAAGCGCATAATACTCTTTTGATGGAGATCTGCGAGGTGAAGGCATGGGTGGAAAGAGATGCTCTTCAGCTCTGAGCAGCGGGAATACAAGTCTAGCAGGGTGGACTCATATCCTCGGATACTTTGACTTCTATGCAGGCTAGCTAATGGTAGACAGTATTGAACATGATCTTATTGCTAAAAACGTCATTGATAAGACCATGTTGTGATGCTGGTTCTCGTGTTGGCAGATCGAGATATAAATTAGATGGTACTCATTCCCAGGGAGAATCTTGCATTAGATAATAATATTGTCCTATATCCAAGTCTCCATGTTCTTGGTGTAACTCGGCTTTCATTTATGATCTCAAGGAAAAAGACGCAGAAGATCAAAGGACAAGATAAGGGGCTGAATGCCATGCAGCACACTCTCCCAAAAGCTACTCTATGCATCACTCTCGATTATTCAACGGTCTCCTTGCGCCTTTACATACTTTTGAATCATCGTTCGAGAATTTGCAGAGAAAGGTGATAGAACACCTTCCAGTAACAAGTCTTTAGATGTATATTAAAGTGTGGTTTGCTTTGTTGGCCAAGCATCGAAAATGACGCAACGAAGGTACTGACTCCCTTGCTTGTTCAATGCAAATATTAATGCAACGACAGAAGTTTTCACAAGATATCACTTCCCCAGTAGCAACACACTTAAGTCACGCCTCAAGAGAGAGTGCCCTCAAAACATTGGTTTAGTGGTCTGCTGGACAGTAAGTTTCAGAATGCCACATTTGTGTATTAAGAAATAGTTAGTAGACATGTGACCATACAGTTTCCCATCCAAAAGGCTCCTTCTCTCCTCCCATCCGCGTCCCCAAACAATCCCACCCCCCTTAGGTGCCGAAGTAAACCCGCGAAACGAACCCCTTATTTGCTCGACTCAAGGGCTACAATAAGAAGCCGCGAATGTATGGAAGACATAGAGATATTGCATGCCTGACTGTCACATTTGACATAAATCAACACTCTCTCACAACTATATTCTACATACATGACCTAGCGGAATCTTTCCAGACCATAGATTTTGACTAATAATATTTTCCTGCGGGTAGATCATCGCCTAGCTAGTCCCACAAAGAACTACAATGATTGGTAACAACGAATACGACAAGACATGACAGTGACAAGGCGGATGTAGCTATGCATACTTCTCGAATGTTGATTGACATATATGCTGAATTTCTCTTGTCGGCTTTAGAGAGTACGGCAACACCATTCATTTAGCTGCCGTGCATTGCAAATTTTATTAAATATAATAAAACTTGAGTAATAGGCATGCTAAAGACCACAATAGAGAAGAAACCACTATAACCAATTGTGAGATGCACCTTTCTATGATCACCTCCAATGAAAATCGACCATCCCACAATTTATGCAAGTGCTTACGCGAGCAAGGGGCTTAGCCGAAAAAGAAGAATACCTAGGAATATATTCGTAGCTCAAATAGAAGTACGCTACAAAAGATACAAAATATAATCAAGTTAGATTCTGCATTTATTCGGTGTGTGAGCTAAGAGAGGTGGTGGAAGTAATTAGCTTGGAGCAAAGGCTTGATTGGGCGGGGCACAATTCGTTAACGTCCTCCTCCATGCTGTCAAGTTTTTTGACTCTATCTAGTCCTTCCAAGAACTACTCTGGATTCAAGTCAATCACTCTTTCCTCACTGTACGTAATGATCTCTTGTCGTTTTCACGGTTAGCGTGTCGAAGTTTGTTGTTGCTTGCTCCTTCCTCCACCAAAATGCTTCTGTCATCCGTCACTGCTGAACAACACGACTTTGCACCTCAACACTTTTCTACGGGAAGCATATTTTGTTTTTGGAATACATCACTTGCTTGTATTATCTCATCAACAACATGGCTTCAGACCCATTTCATATGCCTTACGGGTTTACCGAGAATGCCGCTGAGACAGGTAGCCTCTGCGAGCCATTCCCCGAATTCGATCCAACCTACACGGGAGCATCACGATCACGCACGCCTTCCCCAGAAAGAGACCTAGCCCAGCAATTCGAGTTAGAAACAGGATTGATGTTCGGGACACATAACAACTCCTACGTTGACAGCCAGGGCTCCTCACCTGATGTATCTACTGGAGATTCGGATACCGCGATCCACACTCCCGAGGTAGGCTTATTCTCATACTAATTTGCTATTTCTTTTTATGTGAGCTCCGAAGCTTGGAGCTGCCTTAGGAGCGGCATGCCCGTTTGTCCTCCTGTATGTCAGCTCTTGAGACAGCTCCAAATCTCCGGGGCCCCCTAAGACTGTTTAGGATTCTACAGTGCTAATTCATTGGGTAGGAGAGTGAGCACGATTTTGCTCACAGCCTCCCCGGCAACGAAACACGAGTTCCACTGTACCCACGGGTTGACGGAGGCAGTGATAATGTCAAGGCTCAAACTAGTCCTTCAGTGCCGACTCTTGGTGAGTATCCTCCAAGCAGTTAAGTGATAAGACACATAATAACCCAAACTGCTTCTTTAGATATCACTGACTCTCCTGCCATGGCTGCTACGAGATCTGTATCTGTCGCAGAATCGACTGATTCTCAAAACAATTATCTTGTCGACGATGCTTGGGACAACCTCAAACTTCGTGGATTGACCAATATTGTACGCGAATGTATAGAGGTCAGTGCATATAGTCTCCAATCATATTGACAGGCAGCTTGCTGGTCTTCGAGTTCGGAAGTTGGGACAACAGCCGTACAATCAGCCCCGAAACAAGCTTTGCCAGGAAAAAAATACAGTTCAAGCTAATCTCCAGAGATATAGTGGCAAGTACCCATTCCTGCAGAACGAGTCAATGAACTGTCTGTGGTTCTCATGACCATCATTCAAGATGTTTACCCTATGACGATTCATGATGTCTACGACTCCCACATGGACAAGCTTTTGGAGAGCATTATCACTAACGCTGAGTCATTCAATGTCCTTAATTCTGTGGGACTTTCGAAGAACGCTGAACGATTGAATGTCATTTGGCAGCAGACGTTTGAGAACAAGTGGGCTGATATCGACAAAATGAGGATGAGTGATATGCTAGGAGGGACTGTTAAAGATATCACTACGGACGCACCGATCCCGCAAGTCGTAGGCGAAGAGCAACGCGGGGGTATTCTCAGAGGAATGAGTATGAGCGTGAATAAGGCAGGCACGGGCCCGGTCTTCTCTGCTCCTATAACCACCTTCGCTGCAGCAAGATCCCAGCAGGAAGGAGCAGTGACTTTCACACCCGGACAGTGAGTGTTCCCCGAAACGACGAAATCCAATTCTGAAAATCCCGACTAATTTTGAACAATCAGATGGTGGCCAAACAAAGCCGCTGCCGCTCGGGATGGAATCATAACTGCACGCCAAACTATCGTGACGCTGAACCCCAACTACGGTCCAACAGCTCTGACACTATTAGAGGGCGAAGAGGTAGAGGGACCCGAGCTGAACACGACGCAATACAGTGTGGTGGGGGCCAAAGATACGAAAGAGTTGATACACTTCATAAGCCGTCGTGGTCCATTCCGAGTACTTCGGGGGCACAAATTGAAGAGTCGCTATGCACCCATGGTCGGAGTGCGCTATGACGGCTTGTAAGAAAACTCCCTTTTTCTAATGTCCTACTTCGGACGGACGTTCTCCGCCTCAGAACTACCAATTGATTGCAGCCGCTGATTAATGATGTAGATATGCACGGCTACAGTTTGGCTACAAGTTAGATCCGAGTGAGAACAACGCTGATCGTTTCACAATCATCCTCAAGAGACAGGACAATCAAGTCGCTATATCAATGGCGATGCGAAGCCCAAGACCCCACCATCGCGATGTCTGGAATGTTTACAGACAGTGGGTTGGGCAAGAGATGCAAAGACAAGCCGGACAAGCCAGCTATGCGACCTAGGATCTGTCCGAGGAGGAGCAGATTAGAGAAAAGGAGAATGGTTGCGGGCTCCGAACAAGAATGCTGCCCTGGGTTCTGCGATATTTCGTAGATATAATGGCTCCTCGGAAGGCTAGCCATCGATAGGAGTGACGGGTTTGGATTGTCCGGAATCGTGTTAGACGTTATCCCGACTATATTGTCTGGGGCCAGCCCACACCAACAATTAGAAAATAAAATGGTGTCCAGTAATTCGGGTGTGCTGCTACACTTCCACGTTCTTGTTCCCCAAGGCTGCCCGTAAATCTATCACGTGCTAAAGCTAAGCGAGAGCGACATGCGCTAGTCCTAGTATGCTGGGATGCTTCAAGTTGACGAGTTCACCTTCACCATGACAGCGCTGCGTACAAGTGAATTATAACCACGAACATAGGAAGATCAAATTTGACAAACATAAGAGAAAAATTCTGTAAGCGCCATACAGTTAGCCGAACAGCTATAAAATGACTACTTCCCACCCAAAGAATGAGCCTTCTCCCAAACGTCAAAAAATCTCTTCCTCCTCAACAACCACAGACACATCACTGAATACAGAACCACCACCTACACAAGATTCCAAGATGCCTGCCAACCCCAAAGAAATTATTGCCGCTAGCACTTCCGTCCAAGTAACTCGTGAACTCGAATTTGGTATCACTCAGTATATCGATGCCGATGCTCCTGGCTTTGCCGGTACTCTGAAGCAGAGGTACGTTGATTGAGCTTTCCTATCCCTTCACTGTACTTCGAGCATTGTTTGCGACTCCCTCATGACTTGCAATTGTCTTTCATGCTCGACCGTTTCATTTGGCGCTGTCAATCGAGTCATCTGGGTTTTTCGAGCATTGTTTACAAACATCGCACAAACCTTGAGGTCGCGGTTCTAGTTGGACAGCTTGACCTAGCATCCACGCATCTGCAAAAGCCACGAATACACTGCCAATCCTTGCCTGTATTCCTTCTATCGCCGTCACCAGCAATCAATTTACTTAAGCGCCTCCTGTATTATTCTTCACCATGTGCGACATTTGTCCGCTGTGCACTCCTTCCTGCGAGGCTTTGCCGCGCCAGGTGCACCTTCCCTCCCTCGTCACACATCATCATACATCATCAACACGACCATTATCATCATCAATCCCCAAACATCCCCTTTTCCTTACACATCTTCATCTTCAAATCTTTTAAGGATTTCCACGTGACCTTGAGGTTCGTGAAGAGGTGCTGCTTTGCACATGTTTCTATCAGAGATACATAACCTTGAAGATATCGCGAGCACTACCTGACAATCATATAGATACACCGACTTCCAGGTCCACGAAATCACTCTCGATGGAAACGTTGTCTGTCTTTTCGATGGCAATGCTGATGACTTCTTTGAACCACGCACTACTGATGATGTATGTTAATCTCAACTCCTCAGTTCTCTGCTACGTTTACTTGAAGCCACCCATCCAGGCTCTAAGTGCTATCATCGGGGTTTCTTATTAACACCTGCTAGATAAAAAGCGATCCTACCAAAGACGCCGCTACTACCAAGCGCATCGCTCGCCCAAATTCACCAAGCAATGTCGCTGCCATTGTTGTCACTGCTATCGTTCCCAACGAAACAGATGGAGCAGCCTTCTCTCTCTCACCAGCAGATGAGCAGTTCCTAATTCAGCATTTCGGAGTTGATCACAAGGACAAACTTCTTGCTCTCCATCATTCAATCATCACCAAGCCATCTTTGAAGCGTGTTCAACATGGCCAGGTCATCTCTCCACCTATCCACGATAAGGCTGTCCGTGGCAACGTTCACGGTCAACTTCGGCGAATTTTTAACTCTCGCTTCGAGACCACTCTTGATGACAAGAATGGGATCGTCGTCATGGCAGCCGCCGCAACCTCGCAATACCACTCAAGAGGTGGACGTCAGCCCCAGCGACATAATCCCAAACAGAACAACAACCAGCCTAAAGGCAGGCTTGGTTGGGAGGAGAAGTATGGTGGTGAATATCTGTGGATGGACATGACGAAGTTCAACAAGGACACGATGGAGGCGGTTCACGCTCTGGCTCGAGAGCTAAGGATCAAAGCCAAGGATTTTTCCTTTGCCGGTACCAAGGACCGCCGAGCCGTCACTACTCAACGCATCTGCGTTTGGCGTCAGACGGCCGAAAATGTGGCAGCTATCAACGCCCGTCTTCACGGCGTCCTTGTTGGCAACTTCAAGTACGAGAAGCACAGATTGGAACTAGGCGATCTTAAAGGCAATCTTTTCGTCATCACTCTTCGTGACTGCGATTTCGGTCTTCCTGCTGACATGGATGATTCGGCCAAGCAGGAGCATGCAAATAGGGTTCTGAGCCGCGCGGTCGAGAACCTTCAACAAAATGGTTTCGTCAATTACTTCGGCCTTCAACGCTTCGGTACTTCTGTCGTTGGTACTGATGCTGTTGGCGTGAAGATTCTGCAAGGCGATTTCGAAGGCGCAGTCAACGCCATCCTAGCCTACGACGAAAAGATATTGGTCCATGCAGAAGCGTTCGCTGTCCAAGATAGAATTAACAAAGAAGATCTCGCACGCGCCAAGTCTATTTACCGCTTTCGCGAGTCTGGAAACGCGAACTATGCAGACAAAAACATGCCCAAGAAGTTCGCCGCGGAATTGGGAATCATGAAGCACCTCGCCAGTCCGGGCAGCAGAAAGGACTTCCTGGGCGCTCTTGGCAGTATCTCGCGCAATTTGAGGACAATGTACGTTCATGCGTATCAATCCCGTGTCTGGAACCTCGCTGCCAGCCAACGGTTGATTCGTTATGGTCCTAAGGTCATCATGGGCGATCTCGTCTTGGTCAACACGCAGGCTGAGAAGGCTGCCCAAAGAGATGAAGTAGATGAAAATGGAGAAATTGTCATCCACCCGGGTGCTCACGACGCCGCCGTTAACCACGATGATATTTATCAACGAGCTCGTGCTTTAACTACCGAAGAGGCTGCGAGTGGCAGATACTCTATCTTCGATGTCGTCCTACCTACACCTGGCTTTGATGTCAACTATCCCGATAACGACATCGGCGACTTCTATCAGGAATTCATGCTCAGCGAGCGTGGCGGTGGCATCGATCCTGCAAACATGCGGCGCGCCCAGAAAGATTTTAGCTTGAGCGGTTCCTATCGACCTCTCATGGGCAAAGTTTCAGACATCTCCTTTGAGACTCGCCTCTACTATAATGCCTACGCGCAGATTATGGAGATTAATCTCGACAAGCTACGAGAATCGGGGGCCCAGGCTCAGCAGAAGCGAGAAGATGGCGCCCATGCCGTTTACTCTCAACAAGTTATTAAGAAGGAGAATGGTAGAGCTACCTCTCCAACCTCTCCTCCTAATTCTCGTGGTCAATCAAGCCCCAAGTATCAACAGAGCCGCGACCAAGAGATCGCCGCAGCTCGTGCCAAGTACTCGGGCTCAGCTCAGATGATGGGTTGGCAAACACTGGCGAGTGAAATTGGTACTCAAGACAGAGCAGTGGCCGCATCTGCTGATGCCACGAGAGCTAAGTTGAGGGAGGAGAATGTTGAAGGCCCATCGTTTAAGGACAATTGGCGTGAGACTGATGAAGAGAATTCGACGCGACGCACTGGAGTCAAGTCGGTCGAGGTGTTCGGTGAGGAGAAGTTCGAGGTCGGTGTGACCGAGGCTGGCAAGGAGAGCATCTTAGTCCCCACTCCTAAGGATGAGCACAAGGATATCAGCCCCAAGGGTCCAACTACCGCAACTAAAGTTGAAGCAACCGCTTCAGCTACGGACTCTGCCGCCCTGCAGGCTTCGCCTTGCACCATCAAGGCTGCTGCTGTCGGAACTCCGAGTACTCCTGAGCAAGGAAACAAGCGTTCTGTGGGAGAGATATCAACTTCACGCCCATCGTCTCCACTTTCTTACGATGGAAAACCCGAGCCAGGTCGCATTGCAGTCATTCTAACATTCTCACTCCCCACCAGCCACTACGCTACCATGGCTCTGCGCGAGTTGATGAAGTCTGGCGGTGTCCGCAGTTACAACCCTCTCTTCACTACTGGAAGATAAATGAAAGGCGCATGTTGAAAAGGTGTTCTGCATTGAACATGAATTGACCACAAGATATGGGGTACTGATGCATCTGATATGGCGTTGGTTGTACACAGGGCATGAGTTATGCTGGCATGCATGACAGATACAATACAATTGTAACACTTGCAAGCTGTCGCTTCCTTTACTACTTTAAATAAGTGGATAGTTCAGATAGCAACATGCAGACGTAGATGAAATAACTTGGTTCTTCCACAGATGCTAGTGATACAACTCCATATTCTCCTCCCGCACCAACTTCCACAGGAGGAAGAGAATCAATGAAGGGAAGCCAATAGAACGAAAGTTCAAAATACGTTTATAAGCCAAGCCTTGAATCCCTTTCCTCTCTTCTTCTGCTTCTGCTTCTTCCCGCCATTCACGCCACCCTTGGCCTCCATTATTGCTGCCTCCTGAGCAGCAAGCTCCTTCTCCTCAGCCATCTTCTGTGCCTGCTCAGCTTTAAATGTATCCACCAAATTGATGAAAAAAGGGTCCTTGCAGCTCAGCAATTTCTCGTCAACTTGCTTGGCAGCGAATTTTTGGATGAAGGCTTCGGATTCAGCTTTCTCTTTGATTTGCTTTGTTGCGGCTGCTTTCTCGAATTCAGACATGCCGGGCATGATGGCTAATTCGGTGTCAGGAGCTGGAGTAGAAGCTGGTGCGGAGGCTTGAGCGGTGTCTTTGCCTTTGCCTTTGGTTTCGACCACATGAGAGGTAGTGGTATTTGGTGGCGGGACAGCGATTTTAGGCGTAGAGATGATAGCTTCGGCGGTGGTAGGATTGTAGGGGGATGTGCCGTTGCTCTTGTCGATGAAGGTAGAATGGTTGCTTGGAGGATGCGGAGTTTGGCCATCAGACAGAGCAACATGAGAATTCATGACTCGAGATAGGCGGTTGGAGGTCTTGATTGACTCTCGGAGTGAAGCGTCAGTAACTGCGTTGGAGGGCGCTGTTTCTGGAGGGCAACCGTGCATTGCGGCGCTGGGGAGATTCAATAGAGTGAAGATGTATGAAGGAAAGGTTGGAAAGGAGAAAGAAAGAAGGAAGGAAGGAAGGAGGTAAAGCGTCGCGCGATTTTAATAACCTCTGAATTGTAGGTCAAAATTCCAATGTGTGCGTGATGTAATACATTGGTGTAGGGCATTGAAATAGACGATGACTATTCCCATGGTTGACAGCGGGAGCTATCCCATTTCCAAACCTCTAGTCTGTAGTGTCTAAACCGGGCTTGCGCCTTTACCGCTCCCCTTCTATAAACACAAATTGATATCCCAAAAGTCTTCATGTTCTATCGTTCAACGCCGGTCTATACCAAAAGTCAAGTCTCAGAAGCGCCACGGTAACTCTAAGCATACGTCTATCTCATGGTTTGGAAGGATCCGACCTTCTTGCCATGGGCCGAATAGAAGTTGCTCTGTGTGACATGTGTCCTCTTTCCAGTGGTCTCGTTGTAGATATAACAGCCATCTTTCGCAGCATTTGGTGGGGTGTAGACTATCTGTCGTTAGCTCTATTGTCTTTCAAATGTTTGCACCGATGCCAAGCAACCCACGGTGCAAGCTGACAGCGACATTCACTGGATCTGGATTCCATATCTTATGGAGCCCAAGTTCATCAGCCATGTATGTGACTTTATTTGAATGGTACAATGTCTCCTTGATCACTTCAGGTGGTGTAGCATTGTTTTTGGGAAAGTTGAAGCGTGTTTCTTTCAGTGAACCTTTGAGGACTTTCATCAGGCAATGTGCATCGGCGTGATCATGTATCGGGCTTCCTCTTCCAGGGCTCCAGACGAGAACCAGCTGTGAATTCGTTAGCTAACAAAATCCATACACGGTGAATAGGTGGACTCACAAGGTTGCTCTTCCCATTGCCTTCGTCGACGAGATTGCGGGTATAGCCTCGAGTAAAATCTGCCAATGCATATTTGACCCAATCTACTTCTTCAGAAATATAGTTTTCCATCAGCCGTTGAAGCTCTTTAATATCCACATCCTCCGAAGTCAACCCCGACGATGGACCTAGGATTCTGGATAAGTCCGCAACAAGTCTGTGGAATGGATCTCGCGGAGCTAGTTTTCCGGGTCCTGGGTCCTCGATAAATACTAGAGCTTCCATGTCTGAGAATATAAAGTAGAATAGGAGATACTCTTCGAGGTTGAAAGAATTGACTCTACACTAGTTCTTTCTTCCCCGGAAAGTGTTGCAATCAAGAGCTACAAAGACAATTCTGGGAGAAAGAATACCGAACAGCGAAAGAGAATTACGGGGCGATTGAATTCAACAACATTGAGTTATGCAAACTCTGTGAAGCTCAAGTGTAGCTTGCATCGCTGGAGGCAGGTACGTCCCAAAAAGTCGCTGACTTCCCGGAACTTTTTAGCGGGGTCATCGTAACCCCTCCACGAGCTTGGCGCAAACATCTTTCAAACAACCTCCTCTCGGCATATCGACTCGAAATTTGCCGCGATGCCGCCAAAGGGGAAATCTAGTGACAAGAGTGGCGCTGCGAAAGGTGGCAAGGGAAAAGGAAAGTCGGACGAGAAAGAGGAGAAGGGAGGCAAGGTCAAGGGCGCACAGCAAATCAATGTCCGACACATTCTGGTACATCTCCTAGACTGAGGACTGCGAGCTGGTAGTTGACAAGCTCTCAGTGCGAGAAACATTCAAAGAAAGAGGAAGCACTCGAGAAATTGAAGGGCGGCGCGAAGTTTGATGATGTCGCAAGGGAGTTTTCTGAGGATAAAGCGAGAGCAGGTACGTTCTGCAAATGCAACCAATCAATGATGTACTCTGGCAGATTTCACATTTGGTAACGATGAGTTTAGGTGGCGCTCTGGGGTGGAAGAAGAGAGGTGACCTCGATCCTGCTTTCGAGGAGAAAGCTTTCGAACTGGAAGCCAGCACAACGGCAACCCCAAAATATGCCGAGGTCAGAACGGGATTTGGATACCATATTTTAATGGTCGAAGGAAGGAAATAGGCCCTTGAGTCAGTGTCTTGGAGTCTGGCGCGAAACATCTCACAGGTGCACATGTCCCAAAATCGCAAAAGCCTTTCTCCTTTGCGAAGTATTCTCGAATGCCCAGATGCCAATGAATTGCCCGCCTATGATGCATCATATGAGTACAGCGAAACCGCAATCCTTAGCATTGACCAAATGTCTATCCGCCGGAAGTAAACTCCATTGAGACCCTCCCATTTTGAATTTACTGCTCGGTCTGGAAGTAGTTGAGAAGGATCGATCGCTCTTGTGACTCCTCACCCCAGTCCTTAACGACAACGCAAGAGCAGTTGACAACCTTGCGTGCGTTTCCTTCACGGTCCAACACACCTGGGCAGATGTCAGTAATGTTTGCGCAAGCATAACGGCATGCTACTACTCACACAAACCAGCCCACTCGCCTAATTGCTTGCCATCGGGAACCTTGATCAAGGGGATCTTGTGCTCTGAGCATAGCGCAACAACCAGCTTCTTGTAGGCCTCCTCCTCGCATGCCTCGTTCAGGACGCACATGTGTGCTTGACGTCGGTCTAGAGCTTTGGAAGCTTCGCGCAGGCCGCGTGCGAGACCATCGTGCATGAGAGCGAGCTTGAGGACACCCTTCAAGGCATCGAGAACTGACATTTGACCTTTGGATGCGGCATCACCAGAAACTTCGACTTCGTCCGCCTCCTGGACGACTGGGGATTGGGGTTCTTCTGCTTCAGACAATAGGGGGCTTAGCTACGGGTACCACATTTTAAAGTATGAACCTACCATCTTGTTGTGGGTGATATCTTCCGGTCCTCGAAGAATTCGTTGTGGAAATGATATTTCGACGAAGCGACGATGACTTCTTGTCTTGTGCGCCTTCCAAGCGAGACGCTACTGCAAAGAAGCCAGGCTTGCAGGGGAAGAAGAAAGCGGCACTACATACATACCGCATGAAATTTAGCTTGCTCCTCTCCTTCTTTAAGTTACTATCATCAGTTTTAAATGTAGTGTTGCTTGACTCAAATGTGAAATAGCTTCTCGTCTCTGTAAAATAATTCTTAATTTGTTTTTATGAAATTTTTCATATAATTTATTTGTACGGCCAAACGAAGGTCTTGAAAGCACCAGCGGCTACTGTCGCTCATCCAGTGCCGCTTTTTCTATCCGACGCAAGATCCGAGCTAAATCTAATAAAGGCTAGCGCCCACATACCAAATCCGAAGGAAATTCATGGCGAACTTTCCTTTCACGATACGACAACCAACCTCATTACCATCCACTTACACGCCAAAACCGCACCTCGAGGTATGTATTACCCCAGCGGAATTTTCGGAAGCCCTTCATGATAGGCAGAGAGAGGAATCGGCATCTACTCAATTTGCGACGGGGCCTGAGCTCCTAGATGAATTTCGAGTTACAATGCCACCCTGCAATTGAAAGATGTCGACACTGCTCTCCTCTATACGACGAGCTGAAGAACCCTCTTGTCAATCATGAGGGCACTCTCCATGCTCAGAGCCCATGAAGGCTAACATACAGCTTCTGCAGATACCTCATTTCCAATTACACGATTTGAGAATCTCAATCCGACAAAATGGTTAAGACCTCCGTCCTCAACGATGCGCTCAATGCCATCAACAACGCCGAGAAGTCCGGAAAGCGACAAGTCCTGATCCGACCATCCTCCAAGGTCATCGTCAAGTTCCTCAGCGTCATGCAGAAGCACGGTATGTGGAAGGTTTATTTCGATCTGCCATTCGGCATGATAACTAGATGACGGTCTCATATACACAACGACCATAGTCCTTTAAGTTGCCGATATATCATTTGCGAGGATCTTACACGTTCTCTGATTTTCTCCTGACGTTACACGTTTAATCTTTCGCAACATACTGACTTCTTCGAAGGGTACATTGGCGAATTCGAGGAGGTTGATGACCACCGATCTGGTAAGATCGTCATCCAGTTGAACGGCCGGTAAGATTGATTCTGCTTCCTTGGTAACATTGCTTCCGCTAACGCCATATAGCCTCAACAAGACCGGTGTTATCTCCCCAAGATACAACGTCCGCCTCGGTGATCTCGAGAAGTGGGTCGTGAAGCTTCTGCCATCTCGTCAATTTGGTTACATCGTCCTCACCACCTCTGCTGGTATCATGGATCATGAGGAGGCAAGACGTAAGCATGTCGCCGGAAAGATCATCGGGTTCTTCTACTAGAGAGCAATGACGAGGGCGTCCGGAGTACCATGAGCATGTACCTATCTAGAGCAGCACTTGGCATAAACTGAGAAAGCTGGTGATACCCAAATTTCGGATTCTTGCCCCACGTAAGGATCCATCTTCTAGGAAGGAGAGATAGCTCTGCATCGAAAGTCAATCCAAAACTCATGAACTCTAATTTTCTCTGCTTGTGGTGCACTCTATTTCTTGCCTTTCTACTCAAGCCTTCTATATTATGCCCTTACTGCTCCTAGCATACCGCTCATATTGTTCAAGGGGTCAAGTATTGGTGTTATGTTATTTGCTGGAATGTCCCAGCTCCTCGGGTCGATGCATACTTTCAAACAGGACCAGCAAGGTAAGCGCCAGCCCTCCACCTCATCTTTAGAAGCAACCAACGCCTCTACACCCAGTCCTTCATTTCTTGCCACCAACAACCTCAAATCATTCCCTCGTCGGCATAAAAACATGGACTTTATCAGGAGCATATGCGACTGCCTCTCGGGACCTTCGAACGACGCTCCACGATCCACCAGCAGCGCCAAGACCAAGATAGAGAAGCAGCAGCCTCGCAAGAACAACCCTACGGAAGAAGAACTGGCCACTCGCATCCTCAATACACTTTTCACGTTCGAGAAGTCCAGTGATGCCCTCGCCATTCACCTCCAATCTATCGTCTCCGCCACAAGTTGGACCGAGAGCCTCGCTCGCCGTATCCTCGATGGCATCGTGTCCGCTCTTGACTCTGGCACGGTCCTAGTCGGATCTATGAAGGAGACGTATGATGAAGTCCGGCTAGTTGCTGAGCAGTTTGTCAAAGAACATCCTGTTTTGACTTCGGTCCTTGTGACGGTCATTGCCATCGGAATTCTCGCCATGCTCTTGCCGTGGGCTGTAGAGGCGTTAGGATTCGGCGAACTGGGACCGGTTGAGGGTGAGCCTTGTTCTATCATGTCTCCATGTGCAAGATGTTGAGGCTTTGCGCTAACGTTGGTATCCGCAGGCTCATTTGCTGCTTGGTGGCAGTCTACCTTTCCTGATGCCGAGGCGGGATCTCTCTTTTCATATTTGCAAAGGCTGGGAATGAATTGGCGCAATACTTAGATGGAGTAGTCGGTTGATGAGAACAACCGGTGACGTCAATCGCATTTACGAGTATTGAAAGTCTTGTTCTTTCGCATTCGCATATGGAGAGCATGGCACTTGGCAAGTGAAACGGAGAGAGATCGAGATTCATTTACGAAAAGATATATCTGAAAACGTGCTTCCTGCCGTGAGCACATTCCCTTGTTTCTTATTCGAGTTGTCCTTTCGTCCAATTTCACCTGCCTCATGCCATTTCCATTTTTAAAAGTCGCAGGCAAAATCTTCCCGAGCTATTTCGTTAGCAAAGATGCCCGTCCTAGGCCTGATCCCCAGCTTGTTAAGAAGTGAGCATCATCTAGTCAGTTCTCTGCCATGAACGAATTTTATATTAACTCAGTTCTGACTTAAATCTACTTTGAAGGCATTCTCGTGATCACCCTTGAATTGGCAGGCTTTCGGTTGTTAGATCCTATTTCTGGTTAGATTCGCCTTCCTTTGTTTTGCATTTTCTAGGTACCTAGATGGGATTGTGGAAGTAAAGCTAATACAAGACTCGGCAGGCACGTTTGCTGCTCGATGGTAATCTACGATTCCCTTCGTTCCGGCAGGATCTCTCTTCACGATTCTTCGGTGTTGGGCTATGGTATTGGCAAGGGGTGTGTAGAGTTCCAGCAGCAACTAGGCTGGGAGAGAAGGATATGCACTACATCCTCGCACAAGACCCTAAAGATTCCAGGAAGACATGACCTTATCTTGTCTCGAATCCCAGTTGCTGTTAGATTAATTTCCTCCGAGCTATTCCATGCACATGATGGTGTGCATGCACTACCTCGGATGGATTTCCTAAAGTTACATTTGTAGAAATCTATGAAAATGCAATCTGTTGGCAAAATTGAATCGTTCCCTAACCGCCATCCCATTTTTATACAACGAGCCTAAATCTGTACCCATGCCATTGATTCCCGTTCCTCTTCACTTCTCAGTCACGCACGCCTTGCTTCCCTTGTCTTCTAAAACTCCCTCTGTCCCGTTGAGAGGTTCGTCTCTCAATGATGATGTTGAAGCAGACTCGGAATCTGAGCCAACATCTTCCCAGTGATCCTCGTCTGTAGGTAGATTTTGCTGGTCGGCTTTTCCTTCACATGAATCAGAGCTTAGTTGCAAAAGAAACACGCTTTCCCGACGTTTGTCCGTATACTTCTCCAACAACTCTACCATTTCTTTACAGTCTTCTCTCCAGCTAGCATAATTCAGGACAGTGTCTCCATCAAGATCTTCACTAAGAGGATCACTCGCAGCGTCGAGCAGAGCTTGAATGATTTCTACATCCCCAGACTTGACAGCAGCATGTAGAGGAACAGATCCATCAGTAGCCTGGGTATGGATATTAATCCAACATCTAGCAGCTTCGACACGACCGACAAGTGACCCTTGAGCGCGGCTACGTGGAGCCGCGTGGACCCCGCGAAGTTGGTTGTTGATGGTTGGACGCCCGCTTCAATCAAGAGTTCAACAACGTCTTCGTGGCCATGGTAGGCTGCGAGGCGTAAAGTTGTGTTGCCATATATATCTTGTAATAGTACGTCCGGTTGCTTGCTTAGCAGAAATTGGATAATATTGCAATATCCAGGGGAAGCAGCGAAATGCAAGGCTGTCCACCCATGGACGCCAGCAACATCAATGTTCCCAAAAGCCTCTAATACAACACGAAGGACTTCCACATCTTTTCGATAGGAGGTCATATGGAGTGTAGTAGTTCCGGTTCTGTCATTTGTGCTCATTGCTGAGCCATGCCTTATCAAAACACAATCAGCCTGGAGATGGCCACGACATACTGCCACGTCTAACGCAGTCCATCCCCGGTCGCTCTTTGCGTTGATATATTATCGACTTTCCCAGCTATGAAATCGACGAGTTCTTCATTTTCATTTTCCCGAGAACATGCACCTCTATTTCTTACTCCAATTCAATATCGGCTCCGTACGTTATGCGTCTCGCGCCTCGGGCAATATCATATGTTCCATGATGATGGAACCTTGATGATGACATTTAGGGATAGCTGCATACCAGGTCGTATGCAACTTGCCCACTTTTGGGTATCCATCAAAGCACCTCCAGAATCCTCGTCTGCTATGGTATATTCTCGTCGTAGTATCTTTTCATATCCAGGTAGCCCCTTGTACATAACACTTACCAGGTCATGAAAAAGCTATTGGATGGGTATAATTAATTCCTTTCTAAATTTCGGAAAAGCGTTTTGCTCGCTAGTGGAGATGCCATGAATAACATGGGCAGTAGCAGACTTCTTCCAGTTGCATCAAGTAGAAGAACATTTTCTACCTGGGTGGGTGACGTAGGCCATGCATAACCAAGGCTCCTTGGGAGAGGAACGGCTGACTTTTGTGCAGACGACGACAAGCTGATTGTCTTGCTCAATTCAGTCACCCCGTTAAGCACACTGTCCACGGCTGAAGTCAGGTCCTTTCCAAGCAGTCCAAGGTTCGTGCTACCTCAATCAGTAGAACTCTATAATAACTAGGGACAGTGTCTTACTGAAGCAGCGCATTTGTCAAAACCTGAAGAATCTGTGCGTTGTTCTGTATTTTCTCGTTTAACGCTCTAGCATCATCCTTTTTGAACAGCCATGAGATTTCCTTCCAGCTTTGGCGGACCCGACACCCCTTCCGGCCACGAAGCTGTCATTGAAGGGTTGGACTTTTGCGAGGCATGCTTTGATCAATTCTATACATCTTTCCCGTATATCGGTGATCTCTTTGACCAAGGCGACGATACTATCGTTGCATCTAGGTCCAGAGCCTACTGCATTCTATTGTATACACACAGTATAAGAAAGATTGAAGACTTCTCTGGGAGATGCAAGCCCCTCAATCAGCGCTCGAAATTCGCCTTTTGATCCCGTCGCACTAGTCAGAGCAGCAACAACGTCCCTAACAAGGCTCGCACAGGCGATAAAATCGCCCACCGAAAACCCAAAAGCAAGTCCTGACATTATATCATAGTGCGAGGAGGCATAGTAAGACGATATAAGTTCAAAGTCAAAAATTAGTTCCTCCCCGGTGTGGAATAAACTAGTGACTACCAGAATTTGAGGCTGTGCGAATGCTGCTGTCAATGTGTTTCAAGAATTGTGGCTGCAGCAAAACCTATCATTCAGCCTCTCGACCACCAAAAACAAAAATCTAGGGCGGCTACAGGCCAGCCCGAGTTGGATGGGAATTTATGCGCATTTGAGAAAGAAATTAGCTCAGCTAGGCTCTATCGCGGCACATCAACATTTGGCCTCGTGATATGACGATACGTTTCGATCTGAGGGAATTTGTCCGGAGGAGATATACTTAATCATCTAATGAATCGAGATCAGAATTAGAGAATCAGAGGGCGAATGAATGCGCAAGGAATTCATCAAATATTTGTCGTCGAGGACAGTCCCGATGCAGTTTGTGTAGCTCGGTCTGCTCGAGAAGAACAAGTGCGGCTCTGCCAGTGCTATCTCAAATCAATGACAGCTCTGCCATTGACTGTCCCTGCCTCCAACTCGTTGAAAATCTATCTCGAATCAGCAGCGCTATTTTCGGAAAGACAGTTGGTCACTCACATCTGTCAAGCTGTCCATCGTTCTCAGCTGATAATGCGTCTTTACCAGACCTCTCGCAGCAATCTCCAAGCACTCCTTCGCATCCTGTCTATTTCCCGCTTTGATTGCTGTCTCTTGTTAGCTCAATTTCTGTCCGTCTTTCGAACTCTGATCTCACCAAAAATAGTCAGCTCCAGCCCAATCATAGCACCTACACTCACCCCAAACAACTCTCCTTCTGGGACGCCGATGCACACCAATGCCCCTCTGAAGCCTAAGAAGTGTATGGCCTGGGCATACGCCTTATTGCTAGACGCACAGCATAATACCGTCTTAACACCATTCTTGGCAATGCTCCACACTTCATTTTTCAAGTCCTCGTCTTTCCTAAATTTCGTGAAATCAACGAATGCATCTGCTCCCAATTCCTCGCAAAAAGCCTTCTTGGATCCGTGATCTAAAGCAATGACCCTCGCTCCAATAGCTTTCGCATACTGAATTCCTAAATGCCCCAGCCCTCCACCAGCACCAGAAACGAGGACCCAGTCTCCGAATCGAGTGCCAGCCCTTTTGAGCCCAGTATAGACTGTAATTCCACCGCACATGAGTGGCGCTGCGCCAGCCAGATCGATCCCATCTGGAATAAGTGTCACGTAGGTTGCTGAACTGAGGACATATTGCTGAAAGGTCCCAGGAGTATAGTATCCAGAAACCTTGCTAGAGGGACACGTAGTTTCGCCGCCGATGAGACAATTGTCTGTACTGTTAGCAGACTTCTATAACAAAGAATGGGGAGGAATTCATACCGCAGTTTAGACAAGCATCAGCTGCGTATTTGATGCCGACTTTCGCTCCAATGGCCGGCGTGGTAACGCCAGGACCCTGCTCAACAACTTCTCCTACACCTTCATGACCCCCAACTTGTCCTACTTTGAAGTCAATGCCCATCTATACAGCATAGAATTCTCCTGCTTACCTTTCAGAGCAGGTGCCGGCAGCCTAAAAGAATTCGTACAGAAGCTATGATCCGTATGGCAAACACCAGAATAGAACCTATTTCCAACAACAAGCATCAGCTATCAAGCTTCTAAATAAGGTTCTCCCTACATCCCTCGCTACCCCTGATCGGCGCCCCTAAAATACCCCGCAGTACCTGCACAGGATGTCCTTCTCGCTTTCCGTACGAAATAGCTATCTACAAGCTCGGACACATCATGAACCTGGGAGAAGAATTGAAATTACTTACAATCTGACAAGTACCTGCCCAGGACCAGGCTTCTCAATAGGGAGCTCGACGATTTTTGTTGCCGTAGTAGGAGGATCGGAATAGATGATTGCTCGATTGACGTTTGCTTGGAGAGAAGCCATGATTCGTGCTCGTCAAGAGGAGAAAACTCAGCCAAGTTGAGATCGTGATTCCTGATACGAATGTCTAATAAATGAGTGGAGATCAAGTATGCAGATGTCTAGACTTCTGGGTTACAAAAATCCCTAGATATAAGTTAGCACGTTCTCACATTTAGCCGAACCCGAATTAATGCATTCGGTACAACTCCTCCTCCGCGAAGGTGAGCGAGCAATCGACGTTCTTCTGAACGCTAGTCGGTAAGGGTGGCATATTTGCTGGCGCCTTGGTGTTGGTTATTACTAGCTTCTGAAAACGACGACGAAATATGGCTGACGTGGGATGATAAAGTAGACGCTACGCTTGTCTCTCTCTCTTGGCCGATAGACGGGGGAAGAGATCTGGTCCGTCAATACTTTATTATTTCCTCGACTTGTTCTATAACCAGACAATCTTCGTTAGGTGTCGATGCAAAGTATCGAAATCGGAAGTCAATTTCTAGAAATGACTGCACATACTTCCCAGAAGACAAGTCAGTCGGGAGAGGGCATTCAATCTCTGTTACCTGAGGCCAAGTAAAACTCAAGATAAACGTATGCAAAATGTCCCTTACAATCTAACGATATAAATTATGTACATAGTTGTGAAAAGAACATCGGTTTGGTTGAATTTCGCTAAATACTAATTCTTCGTTCGGGTCACATCGAAACTTCTTTGGCAGCAACAGGATGGTCTGAGGCAGCGATATTACATTGATGCATAATTCTAGGTCCATATGACTCAGGAAATTCGGTCTAATCTTGCCGTCAGCTTAGTAGAATAAGATTCCATCAGGGTACTTACGATGCTATGCCACAAAGCGCGATTATACCACAAAATGACATCCTGTTCTTCATGTCTGTGAGCATAAATGTTGGATGGTTCGAGGACTGGGCGCATCATTCTTCACACGTCAGTGATGAATCAACATCATGGAGATTGACCGCTTACTTATGCATGAAAGCTCTTACTTCTCCTAGATCATCAATGACAGTCTCTTCTCCATGTGGGCTGCTCTTCAAGAACAGCTTGAAAGCGCCTTGTCCATGAATCTGCAGGCTGTCTTCTCCAGTGACAGGATTCTTCCAGACCATTGGGTAAGTGCAAGTCTTATCTTTTGACCAAGGCTTTAATTTTTCCAGCGGCTTTTCCAGCCCTTCGGTCTCAAGTGTGTGACCCAAGCGAGTGCTGTGTGCTGTCGACATCCATTCGAAGCAGTGAGGTGCGTATTCAATTTTGCTGTTGTAAGCAACTTTCCTTAGCTCTGGCGTCAAGAGCTCCAACGCACGAGATCCAGCGACCATCGCAGTAGCTCCCGGAGCAATCGCCATCTCAGTGCCTGTTCCATCATCCCACTGTACTCTCACATCGGGTCCTTTGGGGGTCCTGACAGCGAGCAGGCAACCTACTCTTGGCGGCGGGATATTGTACAGAGCGCCGTCAAAATGCCACTGATAGAAGCGAGACTTGCCTGCCTCGCGCTCTTCGGTCGGGATGTGAGGAGGAAGATGGAAGTAGTGGTGATCAATACCCTTGACCTTGAATCCAGGAGGGAATTGATAGTGATCCTCTGGGACGGCACCGCGCCCAAGAATATGGACTTGAGGTTGTACGGGAATTGCAGGGCGAAATGGCAATCCATATATGTCCACACCGTTATGGGAAGTGAGATATGGGTCTGCACCATGAGCGAAGCCGCCAGTGGTCTCATCTGGATCAAATCTTCGTGTCAGGTCATATTGTTTTTGAGGATGGAGCATCTCAGGTTGCTCTTTGAAGACAAGCAACTTGTGCTTGTGAAGGGCGTCATGGATCACTTCAAAATCAGAGTCGGTAAGATTGTTGAGGTCGATGCCATGTACCGTCGCTCCAAAGTTGACATTGCTTTTGAGCCCGTGGTCTATAGGAGTGACCCGAATATCTTTAACGAAGGAAGGCATTTTTGTAATTTGATTGGTGACGACGTTTCTGACTCAATAGGATATTTCGATAGAGTCTTGGTGGCCAGAGAAACTCCACCACGGGGTTCAAATAGCAATGTCAATCGAAATCTTCCAAGACGAGAAGCTAATTCTACAATCTTCTACCAGACGCCGGGTTTCCCCAGATTTCTTCGGCCGCATCTTGATAAGCTGCTAGAGCTATGCTGAATTCTTCGTGATTGCTGAACGTCTGCTAACACCCCACTCTTGTGATAAGGTCTCGGTTGAGGTATGAAAGCTCGGCCGAACCCAATCGGCGGAGCCAACCGAAAGGAGACATCATCAGGCTACTTGGATGGGAATAAATAATTTCACATGAGAAGCAGATCTCGCCGACGTGAATTTACTTGACTTACTTTCGATCACGTGCACCACCTCTCAAAGCCGACACCATGTCCGAAAACTCCAAGATCTACTTCCACACTACAGCCAATGGCTCACGCATCTTCGTCGAAGAGTGCGGTACTGGCCCACTTATGATCTTGATGCATGGTCTTGGAGGGACAACAAATGCCTTCCAACCTCTGGTCAGCCACTTTGCTTCACGTTTCACTCTGCTGCGGTTCGACTTGCCCGGCTCCGGCTTTAGTACATTCAAAACACCTCCAAGTATGCCACAGTTCGTCGAAGATCTGGTATCCATCATTCAGTCAGGAGAGTCAGCAGAGACACCAATCCTCGTTGGACACTCTCTCGGCAGCATTATTGCTATGCACTACGCATCACAATACCCTGTAAAAGGACTTATTTTGATAGGCGCTGGGAGATCTGCTACGCATATTCCTGCAGCAGTGGCTTATATGACTGGTCTTGCTGCCAAAGCACGAGAAGGAATTCTAGGAATCAGAGACTCCACCATCGCCAACAACGTGGCGTCAAGCTCATCTGATCTTGTCAGAACTGTGGTCCGACAAATGATTAGTTCACAGGAGCCACACGGTTACGCTGCAACCTGTGAAGCTCTTTGTGCAGAGACCCATGTTGATCCGGATTATGCCAAAATAAAGTGTCCCACTGTCCTTATTGCCGGTGATCAGGACACGATCTCACCACTTTCGAGATCAATGGACCTGCAGAAGCTTATTGGTGGGGAAAGCAACCAGGTGGCGTTGAAAACCGTTTGTTCTGGACACCAACAGATCCTCGAGGATACAACAGGAGTTGTGGAAGCAATGGAATCTCTCCTTGGATCGTCAAATAAATGAGCAGTTGCTGAAAGATATTCGAGTTCACTCGGGCCTGTGTGACATCTTCCCCAGTGATCTAAGTGATCAACAACCATGAATATATCAAATTGAGTTTGACGGAGCAAGACCTGAAAGGTCATCAAACCAGTTCAGGCTTCGAAAGTCAAAAGAGTCTGACAAATGCTGGAAGAAAGGAGCGATTGCAGGATCTTGACGGTTACTCATGGAGTCAATATCAAAAAATGGCTGCGGTGTCCTGATCTGAGAATTCGTACAAGAACGTCTCTCGTTAAAAGATGGAAACATATCTTCGTTCAGAATATG
This sequence comes from Phialocephala sp. D728, assembly GCA_003988865.1. Classification (NCBI taxonomy): domain Eukaryota; kingdom Fungi; phylum Ascomycota; class Leotiomycetes; order Helotiales; family Mollisiaceae; genus Phialocephala; species Phialocephala sp. D728. Next base: position 63,533 of record QYAJ01000062.1, read on the forward strand.
GCTCCTGAGAGGTTGATAAGATTGACTTGGATCCTCCTGCTGAAGCCACAGGGGCATGTGGGAATTCGCAATGGGAGAACTGCCTGACGGTAGAGCATCGCTGTCACAGAACTTTTTAACAAACGCCGCGACATTTAAGCTCTTCTCAGAAGACTTCAGGGATGTATCATTGCTATATTGCCGATCAATGCGTGATGAGCTACTGCTGATGCTTTGTGTATGATTTTGTTGTTCAGCCAGCAGCTCGGACAATAGTCGTGCTCCTCGGGCAGAGATCGAGCTTATTGCTACACTCTGTGAAAGAGCAGTAATCGTATCACTGACAAGCTGTCGATGTTCTTCGTACTCACGGGCAGATTGATGGCGATTGAAGTTGTCCAAACACAGAATGATCCCGGCGGCGACGGAGAATGCCTGCGTCGTCCTATTCGTCAGAATTTCGAAGTCAGCAAGCGTACCGCCTCGGCAGGTTTTCGAGGGGAGGGTAAATATTCCAAGAGTGATGAGACATGCATTTGTCTAGAAATAGTATAGAAGGCACAACAATTGTCCGAGAAGGTGGCCAACTTACCAAAATATCGGGCTTTCATCTTGCATATCTTGTTTCATCTCATTGATGATTGTCTTAGCAGCTGCTAAGCAGGTCCTTCGAGTGAACGAGTATCTCTTGTCACGAAAGCTCATGCCAAGGAACCTACGATGGATCATAATTATCTTGTGCGCCGACGTGATGGTCAGACATCTGCGAGCGACGCCGACCCACGAAGGCCAGAGAGGATCAATCTGGGTCTGGCTGTTCAGGCAAGAAGGTAAATGTGTCATTACAAGCTCTCTCATCATTTTGTCGAATACGAGGACTTGCTCATATTTCGCCTCAAGTGTGTGTACTTTGGACGACCGGTCTTGCAAAGCTGGCATCAAGGAAGCAACTCGAAACAAGAAGTTGCCATATGTTGTTATAGATGGTTGGGAAATTGGCAAGGTTTGCATGGTCTCTTCATCGCAGTGTATTGGTGATTCGGTCGAGAAGTGCAAAGGGTTGAGAAGGTAGGTTTCAGAGAAAGGAACGGAAAACCAATCTTGAGTAGCCAATTGTTGCCACAGCCTTCGACCCAGCTCTTTCTGAACTATTTTTGAAGTGGTTTGCGATTGTGCTGGTTGCTTTTTTGACGACGAAAGTCTGTGAAGTCCTAGCGACTGAGCAATTCGGACAGCTGAAGCTAGCAGAACAGATTGTGAGTTCGAGAATCCAAGGATATGAGCGCATATCGTAGAGCTGGCGATTGTTTGGACGCTGTAAATATTGTGATACTGCTGGTAATGAGCAGCATTGAGGCATTCGATCGAGGCTTGGTACCATCGTTTTGCCAGGGTACTTTGCTCATCTTCTTGAAATCCCCATTTCCGACTATCATGCGGCTTCACACACGCCATGCTCCCACACATGATGGCAAGGAGAAGGGCTGTCCATTGCAGCCCAGCGCTTGTCATATTGATAACTCCTTGATCGTGGTCATAGAATTGGTCGAGCTCTTTTCTGAATGTCGGAACATGGAACGCGCAGTGCATGAACAAGAGCCAATCTGCATGGTATTCAAAGAGGAGGAAGACTTGCATCTTGGTAGGAAGTAGCTCTTGAATCTGCGAAATATGCAGGTTCTCCATGGCGACACTCTCTCCCGGAATCGAGGACGGAGAAGTGCCCCATCCTTGTGCTCCAGGGATGACACGCGTATCCGGGCGTTTCGCCGCGTCGTGGATATTTGGAGGCTCGCGAATACCATTGGTCAGGTTACTGTCCTTTAGCCTGCCCCAAGCAAGGAATTCGAGCACAGTGGCAGCATCTTCAACTTCTGCATCTGAGGCATTTTCTCCTGGTCCTGAATCATCCTCTTCAGGTCCGGCATTCTGTCGCAAAGTTGATGATACCTGGGTTGTTTCTTCGTAATGAAGTCTTGCTCGCTTGGTCGGCCGTCTAAACTGACTTGAGGATGCTGAATTTTGATCTAGAGTAGCATTAAAGTCATCTGTATCGGAGCTTTTTGGCATTTGAACTTTATCAATCTTTGTTTCTAGTCTTTGGACTCTATCAGAGAGTGTAGTCACCAAGCCCAACAGGCTCTCACTAATATGAGGCTCCACTATCGAGCTCCGCTGTGCTGGACTCATTGGTGAATTCGCGAGTCTGGGTGAGGTTGATTTTCGCTGTTTGCCAATGGCATCCGTGACATCAACTCGCCTGCATGTATGAGCAGAGCCTCTGAGAACGGTGTCAGTCTCGAAACAGATGGAAGGTCCAGAGAATACGTGAGACCTGCCTCTTTTGACAAACATCACAGGGTATGATTTTATTGCATCGAATTTTCCTCCGTGCACAATCCACACATGTCTGTGGCCTTCGAGACATATCGTATCAACGTTTAGTCTGCCGATGAAGCAGTCTCGTCATTGTTCAAGCGACACTACGCCGGGCACAAGCCATATAATATACACTTCGGCTCCTTGTCTGGCTATATAAATGTCTCGAAATTTGATGGCCAAGAAGACGTCTTGAAAAGTACGTATTGAAGATCCGATTCGTTACACCGGTCCTATACGAGTAGCAAAGTAACAAAGGAATCGGCGTGTACTGTATGATTTCAATTCACCGATACTGATTGAGCCATGCAGATCCTTGTGGTTGACACAAGCTTTGAGCCTCTTGTCTGTCGACGCGTCCTTCCTGTCTGTAACGGTTTGATCTCGGGTTGCTCGGCCGAGTCACGTGATAGTGCACCAGACCCTACCCTAGCTAGCCCTAGGTAGGTTACCTAAAGCTCTAGAAGAGTTCACCTAGCAATGGTCCACACTTACCTTTGGGCCACTATTTTTCAATAGAACAATTGGACATCAAAACAACTACATATTATAAAGTCTCCAAATTCAAATATGTGATATAACCAGAGTGCATCTATCGATGCATTTACTAAGCTTAGTGTTATACGTATTGTACGTGCAAAAATAGAAGATAATATAGTTCTAGCCTTCAAACGCCATTTTTACGACGACTTGCCCGTAAATAAAAGTTTCGCCGTACCTTTGTCAGTCTAAAAATAATATCCAATTGCAATTTCAAAGTTCGCGGTTTTTAGTGCGTTTTGCGATTTGGCCCAAAGGTAGATTTAGACCAGTGCTAGGTGAACTCTTCTATGATGCATAAGATCCTCCAGGGATCGCTGAGGTGGGCGGATATACAATAACTGTTGATTTATTTACAAGGACGCCTAAACTATGCTAAAATACTGTCCAAACAATGATCCCACCCATTTTGGTATCACTTAAACGCCATATCAGAGAAGGTCCGTCTATTCCCATGTCTGTAGATTCTTCAATACACAGCCCTCGGTCGAACGAGGTACAAGTTTTCCAATAGTATAGACCTTCTCGCCAGCAGCTTCAAGCTCCGATAAGACTTGCTGAGCATTCTCTTTGCTGACAATAGCAACCATACCGATGCCGTTGTTGAAAGTCCTGCCCATTTCTGTCGCAGATACATTGCCAGCTTCTTTCAAATATGTGAATACGGGAGGTACTTTCCACATTGAAAGATCAATTTCGGAAGCGAGATGAGGAGGCAATGCTCGAGGGATGTTCTCAGTCAAACCACCACCGGTAATGTGTGCAAGTCCCTTGATTAGATGTTTCTTGACCAGTGGCAGTAAGGGGCGTACGTAAATTCTTGTAGGCGTCAGGAGGCTCAAACCAACAGAAGTGTCCATGTCCCAAGGAGCAGGGTCGTGATATGAGAGTTTAGCGCGTGCGATGATCCTTCGCACGAGTGAGAACCCATTTGAGTGGACGCCGCTTGATGCGATACCAAGCAGAATGTCGCCATCAACCATCAACTCCATCTTAGGAAGACGATCTTCTTTCAGCATGGCTCCGATGGCGGTACCGGCAGCATCGTAATCGTCATTTTGATACATGCCGGGCATCTCTGCGGTCTCTCCTCCTACCAGGGCGCTATTTGACATTTTGCAGCCGGCTGCCACGCCGTTCACAAAAGCTTTAAAGATCATAGGGTTCAGCTTACTGCAGCCAATATAGTCGACAAACTTGAGGGGCTCTGCTCCTTGAACGATGAGGTCATTGACATTCATGGCTACCAGGTCGATCCCAACTGTATCATGCTTTTTCATAGCCTGAGCGACCATGAGCTTCGTGCCAACGCCATCAATGGCAGAGACCTAGACTGTTAGTTTAATTGTTCTGAGGCTGTGAGACAACGATAGAGGAATTTGCTTACAATAACAGGGGCGCCAGGATAACCAGCCGCGTCCAAGTCCAGTTCACCACCAAATCCGCCAATTTCCGCGTCAGCTCCTGGCCTACGTGTAGATTTGACAACCTGTGTACACTTGTCAGTTTTTGAATATCCATTCACATCTAGGACATCGCGAACCTTCTTAATTTCCTCAACAAATTCGTTCCCAGCATCGATACTGACGCCCGCAGAAGCATAGGTGAGAGCTTCTCGCGAAGCAGCGGGAAGTATGAATGCTCGATGTGCAATATCCTTACGGAAGAACATCTCGTCAAATTTGATACATTTAACCCCTGTATATGTCAGTCAATATGTTAAGAATTATGAACCAGTCTTTCTGTTGGAAACATCAAGCTACAGCTCTTGACTAGTCGAGGCTATGAAAGTCTGTCGATGAGTAGAATGTCATACTTACCCATGTATGCTTTCTTGACTGCTTGCTCAAGATCCTCAGCTATAGCCTGAGATGCAATTACACGGCCACCAGAAGTCTGCAACTGTCCGTCCCGTATAGACGTCCCAGCATGGAATATGTTGATGTCTGGTAGAGGAGCTTCAACGGATATTGGGACGCCCTTAGCATACGAACCAGGATATCCACCAGCGGCAACAACCACCGTCGTGCTCGCTTTCGCATCAACCTTGAACGCCACAGAGCTTGAGCTTAAATAATTGTCTGTACATGCAATCATGATCTCAGCAAGGTCAGTGTCCTTGCTCATGAGGGGCAACAAGGTCTGAGTCTCTGGATCTCCAAATCGAACATTATACTCGAGGACTTTGGGCCCATTCTTGGTGATCATAAGTCCGGTGAAGAGGGTTCCGACAAAGGGCATTCGGGCGTCTCTCATGCCATCGATAGTAGGTTGCAAGATTGTCCGCTCGACCTCCTCGACCAACTCCTTTGTGGCGATATTGGTAGGCGCATAACATCCCATTCCACCAGTGTTTGGACCTTGATCTCCGTCAAATATTCTCTTGTGGTCCTGCGCAGGAGGCAACGAGCGGATCGTGTATCCATCGCTGAAGCTCAGGATGCTGAGTTCATCGCCCTCCAGAAACTCTTCAATGACGACCTCATCTCCAGCAGACCCAAACTCTCGGTCAAGCATGATCTCCTTCAATGCTACATGTGCTTCTTCCTTGGTAGTAGGAATGATGACGCCCTTCCCAGCTGCCAATCCGCTCGCCTTTATAACAACATTGTAGCTAATGCTGTCGAGGTATTTTCGGGCGTTTTCGTAGTTGGAGAAGTTTTGGTATGCCGCCGTAGGGATATTGTACTTCTTCATGAAGTCCTTGGAAAAAGTCTTGCTTCCCTCCATGCGCGCTGCCGCTTTCGAGGGTCCATAGCATCGGATTCCAACCTTTCTAAAGTATCCCTCAATGCCATCTACAAGAGGCTGTTCGGGTCCAGGTACAACCAAATTGACATTGTGCTTCTGCGCGAGGGCTACGAGACCTGGGTAATCGTCTGCCTTGACGCTGGTCTCGTTGGTGGTTTTAGGGCAGGTCGCAGTTCCGCCGTTGCCTGGGACCTCCAAATGAAGTCAGCAACGTGCCATGATTATCAACAAATGAGACACAATCCATGCGCGTTCAAACGGGTGTCCTCCACGAAGTAATTCATTTTCGACTACCCCTCTGCACAACTTACAGCAATGATACTCTCCACCAGCGTGCTTTGACTCAATTTCCAAGCCAGCGCATGTTCTCTCCCTCCATTTCCAACAAGTAAAATACGAATTGGCTCCATGCTGGAATTTTGAATGCCCTTGTTGGTTGTGGTGATCATCGTGATAAAAAAAATCTAGCCTCGATAAAACTTTGGCGGGCCCTAGTGGAGGGGAATGCCCGCTATCGGCACACTACTATAAGACACTAAGACAAGGCTGAGGAGCGAAATTTGTTAAGGGACTGACTCCTCTCACATAAACTTCCAATCCTCATTGTCCTAGATAGGCCAGGACATTCAGCCTTGAACATGACAATCGCGATAAGTATGGTATTTTGTGTCTGAGTTCTGAAGCTAAGTAGCTAATCCTTGCTATAGAGGTACCTTGTTCGTCTGCGAACATAGGTCCAGGATTTGATGTCATAGGACTTGCCCTTTCGATATGGCTCGAAATACGCGTGGAAATTGCCCAATTGGAGAAGTCTGAAGCAGCCTTGAATTGCGTGATAACGTATGAAGGTGAAGGCGTAGACGAGGTGCCGTTGAGTGCCGACAATAATCTGATCACGAGGACAGCCTTATATGTGCTGAGGTGCCATGGCCAAAGAAGTTTTCCCGTCGAGACGAGAGTTCATATCAAAAATCCTATCCCGCTTGGAAGGGGATTGGGGAGTTCGGGTGCGGCTGTGGTAGCTGGGGTTGTGCTTGGGAATGAGGTTGGGAAGTTGGGGTTGACAAAGGCAAGAATGCTGGACTATTGCTTGATGATTGGTGCAGTGCTATTTTTTTGTTGTAGAAGATGACTGGCTAATAGCTGCATAGAACGTCATCCGGACAATGTTGCAGCAGCTCTGTACGGCGGCTTCGTGGGAACATATCTCAATGACCTGAGCCCTGAAGACACAGAGAGAAAGGAGATTCCCCTGAGCGAAGTTCTCCCTGAACCTGCTGGCGGTGTAGACACTGGAAGCGATCCTCCGGAGCCCCCTCTTGGCATTGGCCATTACATGAAGTTCCCATGGGCGAAGGAGATCAAAGCTATTGCCATTATCCCTGATTTCGAGGTGGCCACTGCAAAAGCAAGAAGCGTATTACCAACCTCGTATTCAAGAGCAGACGTAGTGTTCAACCTTCAGAGAATAGCCTTGTTACCATCCGCTCTGGGAAGATCACCTCCCGACGCTGACCAAATATACCTTGCCATGCAAGATAAAGTACATCAACCATATCGTAAAGGTCTCATTCCCGGCTTGCCCGAGATTCTCCAATCGGTAACACCAAAATCTCATCCTGGTCTTTGTGGGATATGTCTTTCCGGTGCTGGACCTACAATTTTAGCATTGGCAACCGACAACTTTGATGGAATTTCACATGTCATTCTTGACGTGTTTGCAAAGAATGACATCAAGTGCAGGTGGGAGTTACTAGAGCCAGCAGAGGATGGCACAACCGTTACATACAGCTGAGACGAAGGATTTCATTTGGACGTTTATACCCACAAAAAGTGCAGACTCAAATGGAGCCTGGAATTGGACATGGCGTTGAACTATTTTTGCAGCACATAAAGCTGCCCCTATACTAAGTACCTTCCATCTCCATGTATCAGTATCCAGCCATCCCCCTCAACGCCATGGTCGAACAAGCAAATCGTACAACCCCATAGCAAAAACAATAGCTCAGCCCAGACCTCCCCAAGCACCTCGGATTCTTCTTGCTAGTTGTATGTCCTTTTGCATGATTGTAACTCTTTTCGCGTGCAAAGCACATAGATTGGTGTCCTCGAAGAGGTGTACAAGGAATGCCTCAGAAGCCTCTTGGAGTGCTTGTATAGCTTGTGATTGCCAACGCATTCCTTCTCCGGCTGGACGTAGTGTAAGAGCAATTTCGCGGACCTACTCCATCAGTTCTGCTTGCCTAGTTTATCTAGACATATCTTACAAGTCTCGAGAAAGGCAGTTTGAGTAGCAATAGGTCCGTTGTACGCTGAAACTTTCTAATCTCTTGTAATGCTTTTGTGCCTGGCTTATATCGGCGCTTCTTCCGCATTGGTAGTGGATCTCCAGCTGGCATAAACAAGTCAGTATTGATGTATGAGGGAAGCAGATGCAGTATTACTCGCTCTGCTGGCGCGTCAAGATCCCAAAGGAGGCCTAACTTACGTTCAACCGCACTTCTTCTCTTTCCTCTAGAGCTCAATCTCTTTCCTGCCTTCTTGGGACCCATGCTCGGTGTAGTCTTGCCTGCAATCGTGCCCGAAGGTCTACCTCTTCTCACAGGAGTTGAGGATTCACCAAGGGTTCGCATCCGCTTCTGAGCTTGCGACATCTTGGAAAGAAGCGAATCTTCGCGTCGCTATGGCAGTGGAATGCACAAATGACGCGGAGTCCTGCGTCCTCGAGGAATGTGACTCGGATTTCATGCGATTGACCTCGAAATTGGGTGGCTGGGAGGGTTGTCGTTTGCGCGTCGACGCGGGGAGCTCGTGTTAAGGTCTGCCCCAGCGACGAAGACAATATTCCCACAATCCACTCGGAGCTAAGAATTCTGACTCTTCCTAAGTTTATCTAATAGCAAAGGTAGGTATTGAGTCTCAAGCTTCTAATCCACTCGAAGATGTGTTGCGACTTTCGAGATCTGGTGTTTACTTTCAAGGGTGTGGCCAAGCAACGACATTTAGCGACAACTACCTACCAGACTTAGTGTGGCTGTGCTACCCGTAGCCGTAATCCGATAACGCCACCTCACTTGATAACGAAGCTCCGAGAAGAGGCCACTTCAATCATTCTAAAAGGGAGCAGCTTCTGACGGAGACATCAATCTCTTTCATCAATGACTATTATTTCGCTTTGAACTCGCTCAGAAGCTTTACGAAATCCACCGTTCATATCTGAAGCTCAGCAGACGTCTTTGCTGTCATCAAACTCAGGAGGCTTACTCAACCCCTCTTACGGACAACATGGATCAGATGATGGGTGGAGGTGATGGAGGGATAGGTGGACAAGCAGGATTCCCGCTGGAGACATGGTGGTGGGAGAGTAAGAACCAACTTTCTCAGCTACCTGGATTTTTATAGCGATGCAGCTCACACGATCTCCCCTACGATGCAAAGAGATGCGCTGGAGCTGACCATATATTTATAGTGCCATTATGTACGAGATGGTGGACTACAGCTACCGTTCTGACAAGCGCCTTGGTGCAATGCCAAATCGTCACCCCCTTCCAGCTCTTCTACAGCTTCCGCGCAGTCTTTGGAAAGTCCCAGGTACATATCCAACATCCTCGCGGCCCACGGAAGCAAGACTGACATCCATCATAGTACTGGCGACTACTCACGACTTTCCTCTATTTCGGTCCATTATCCCTCGACCTTGTATTCCACGTCTTCTTTCTCACTCGATATTCACGATTACTTGAAGAGTCGTCCGGCCGGTCACCCGCACACTTTTCCTGGCTCTTACTTTACGCGACGACATGCTTGATATGTCTATCACCATTAGTATCTATGCCTTTCCTAGGCCATCCTCTATCCTCGACACTCGTGTACATATGGTCGAGGCGAAATCCAGACACCCAGCTGAGCTTTCTCGGCCTGCTTGTCTTCTCGGCTCCGTGGCTGCCATGGGTCTTGATGCTCTTCAGCTTGGTGGTTCATGGCATGATTCCCAAAGATGAGATTATGGGAGTAGTAATCGGACATGTGTGGTATTTCTTCTGCGACGTTTGGCCACCGCTACACAATGGCCAGAGACCACTTGACCCGCCTATGTGGTGGAGACGACTATTCGAGGGAAGACCAAGAGAGGAAACAGCGGATGAAGTTAACAACGAGATTGCGGTTGCGGCCGCGCCAGAAGTACGATAAAGTAAGCATCAGATTTGGACAGTCATACAAAGGGGTTTGGCGTATATGAGCATGAGACTTGGAGTTTTTGAATATGGTTGCAGAGACGCTCTATGGTTTAGGCGTTCAAAGTGTGTACTTGATACCAAATTCATCTTATTCGGTCTGGAAATTGCTCTTGTTCGCTGAGAATTTCCTATGCGTGAGTGAGCTGCGAAATTCAACAATTATGTTGATTGTCCCATACCTCTAGAGACACTTAAATGCTTCTCTAAATTTGACACGTCGCGCCGATTCTCAATATTCGGTCGACATTCGAACCTAAAATGAGCCAACTTCCACGCTATGACCCAGTGTCCATACGTCCTGAATCCTCACCATCCTCTTCCTTACTATCGTCATTAAGCTGGGCATCCGGTGCCACAGGAAAATGCAAATGTTTCCAATCCTCCAACTCCTCAATAATCGATCTCAACCTATCCCTAATACTCTCAATCGCATAACTCCCTAACAGCAACCTCAATGGCGGATACGAGCAATGTCCCAGCTGCCACACCAACTCTGCACACTTGACTGCACTCGTAGGCTGTTTATCTCCCAGCCACTGCACCATTCTCTTTGCATGCAATGCCGGAGACGTAGCGTGACTATACGGCTCGCTCGCTGGCTTGATCAAGAAATGCCCCCAAGTAGGCAACGGATTGCTCTCCCAGTCCGGCTCATCTCTTCTCACCAACCCAGGCTCCACCAACGTAGCCTTGATATTGAAACTATCAATCTCATAAAGCATCGACTCAATCAATCCCTCTACCGCATATTTCGTAGCACAATACGGTCCCAAGCCCGGAACACCCAAAGCACCACTCGTACTACTAAAAATGAGATACCTCCCCGCACCCTGTTCCCTAAAATACGGCAAGCTCAACTGCAGAATATTCAACGTACCCATAAAGTTCGTCTCGAATTGGTTCCTGACTTCATGATCATCCTGGTCCTCACACGCTCCAATGACGCCATACCCCGAACAATTTGCTATAATATCCACGTGTCCGAAATGCGAGATGGCCGTCTCGATGACTTCGTTGACGGATTCGCGGGCGCGCACGTCACAGAGGGTACCGAGGCAGTTCTCATGCCAATTTTGCATGGAGGGGAGAGTATTTTCAAAGGTTCGGCCGACGGCGCAGACCAGGTCGCCTTGGTTGAGACAAGAGCGGACGAGGCTGCGGCCCATGTGGCCAGTGCTACCGAAGATCTGGAGACGTATGTGTCAGCTTGAGCTTCTATCCTCTCTTCACATCTCTAAGAGAAGCTTGAGAAGAGTGCCAAGATGGAGATATTCTCTCATACGGCGCAAGACGATACGTACAATCCACACAAGCTGCTTCGCTGGATTGCCAGGCCCAGGTGGGTCGCAGCTCAAGGGCAGCTGGAGCTTCGACTTCGCGTTGCTGTTGCTGCTGCTTTCGGGCGACATTTCGGACAGCGCGTCGCCATTTTGCTCTCCAAGAATGACAGCACCATCTTGGAAGTCCATCTCATCTTATCTCACTCCGTTCGTTTGTGTTCCGTTCCACAGGTCGCGGCGATTGGCTGCATTATGTGTGAGACGGAAGAGAAGGAAAATGATTTGCTGAAGGGTTGCATTGGCGGGGTCGTGCGCTAGCGGGGTGTGGGGATCGATTTTCAGGGGCTCGGTTCAGGGAAGCGATCTCTGATGGTTGATGGCATTGATGTGTGGCTAAGTTCAAGGCAATTGATATGCACCTATCTATACATGATTTGAAATTCTAACTACTATAGATTACAGACACATATAGTGTTCTGAGTTTTTGTACGTTTGCAACGATGCTTTTAACCTCCTTCCCCTCTTTCATAGAATATATACCTACCTCTCCATTTCCCACTATTACAAGACGAAAGCAAAGTTATCATACAGTACGGAATAATCGCAGCTACCATTTTCAATACTAATATTACAGTATTATCAAAGAAGCCTTCAACTACCACATTATACTGCTGCCAACTCAAACTCGTATCATCGATTATCGCGATAGGAATGCAATGCCCGTCGAAACAAGCGGCGATGCTGCAAGTCGTGCCACCTTCACCATCTGCATAGCCTAAAAGCTGAAGCTATATGTTCCACTTGTACAGACAGGTGCTGTTTGCGGCATTCAGAAGCCGCATGGATCAGGATCGTTGCAGACGGAGTGATATGCCATCCTGTCACCAGCTGTCAGCAATGTCCAGATAGACGGGGAATTTTGAGGCATCTCTTACATCTCATTCTGACTAGAAAGTGAATCGTAGGTACCCATAATAGGCACGACATAGTTAGTAGTAGTTATTATCGAAGGCGCTATTTGATCATGCGGAGACACTTTCAGGATATCTTCAGATCCAGAATTGCACAAGACATTTATATAATTCGAGCAGATATCTGGCCTTGGAGAAGGCGAACAGCGCCACAAGGAAAATTCCGATCAAACTCACCCCGAGCAAAAGAAGGTCTGGACAGGACACGGCCTCCGTAGCAGGAATAGCAGAAAGAAAGGCAGAGTCATAGATATAATCGAGGACTCCTAGACAAGCGCTGAACGTTCTGTTCCCGAACTTCCACAACTTCTCCATGCCGTGCAAGAAAAGTAGTATAGATTGTGAAGGTAGATATCTACCAAGAAAACATGGCACTCGTGACTCGTCTGAGGGCAAGAGCTTCATAAACTGCAGTGAAAGTGTCTCTGAATATGGTCTAGATTGCTCGTTTGAAGCAGGAAGTTGAAGACAAGCTGGTGTATAAATTTATGGAAGCACGTGCGGCACGATACAAGGACTCGTTTCTTGTGCCGGTGCCTTAGTGGCCGACTACGACTGAGACATGTTCACTAAGCAGTCTGTGTGCAATATGCTGGAGGCTATCGAATACGCTGAGAAGAACAAACTTTTGAGACTTGCCATCGGACTGGAGCATATGGGCAGCCCGTAATATCGCCTAATTTCAACGGCTAATAGTAAGCAATGTAATATTGTCATCTTCTGCGAGTGAGAGTTTGAAAGTCAACTAGAGGATTAGGGAGATGCACATCAAATAGACAAAAAGACGAGAACAAAAGAGAAATGGCTTGCTTTAAAGGGGTGGCCTGGAGCAGGGACGACATGGCTGTATGCCAGGTTCTCCGGGTGCGCCTTTTGAGAGTGACGCTGGCGTGGACACTGCCTCAAGCAGTCACAGCCTTGGAGCTCAATCGCAACATCACTCTGAACCTGAAGCAGAAAACACTTTTGTCTCGTCAGAAACAGAAATCGACAACATTCGACTCAGGGATGAATGCCATCTCGTTCAACTCTGGATAGTAGCGTATCGCCTCCTCATCCCTGCCTTGCAGAATCTAGTAATATGAAAACTTGAGGGAATGTGGATTCTAGACATGAAACCATGGTATTACAATAGATGAATGCCATATCTCTATAACTATGCTACTCGCGAAAGCCCACTGAGAACCCTTGTCGTCGATAGGTGCGCGTGCTGCATGTCTCCGGAGCGTCTGTTAGAAGACTCTGCAAATCCTCCGAAAGAATTCTTGCTTGACGTAGCGGTGGTTCTCAATTATGCTGTGAGCCCGCGAGAAGACGAACTTGTGGCGGGTGAGCGAAGGCCAACATACAGATGTGTCAGAACGTAGAGATCATATCTTGTTCCAGAAGATGTGTAGCGAGTAGGCTGAAGACTCGTGCAGTCTCCGGTCTGGATGTCTGTGCTGGTATTTTATGGATGATTATTCCCTGATTCGATCGTGTCGAAGCACAAATACGTCGACTCGAAGACATCTCTATCCCAGCTTTCGTCTGAAAGCCGCTTAACTGTATTCATAGAAGATTGTGACTTCTTCTTAGGTGCGTGTTTAGCACTAACAAGAATCATTCTATGCCTATCTTGAGAGCAGAGTTTTTAAAGTGACGCCATAATGGAAGGTACTGCTTCAAGAGCTAGGTTACTTCCTCTCTTTGAACATCGCCGCATGCCAATAGGGATTCTCATCGACGAACATCGCGTACCACGATTCTCGAAATTTCAGCCGTGAAAAGGGGAATGCTAGACTTCTCGTCGTTTTCATCCTTTGCCCTTCTTCCAAGTACGTAGTTAATTCCCGTGATGTATATAGCAATCCAATGAAATGATCAAGTTTTTCCTTGTAGATGATGAGGACAAGCCCTTCGTCGTGCATAAGGTGGATACAATCTTCCAAAGCGTTTGATGACAGCGACGGGCCGACATCTAGAGCCCGCATATCACATTTCTCCCATCCTTAATACTGCGTCCAATAACGGGTTCATTGACGGTCAGACAACGATATGCCGTCTCGAGAACATTGGGCGAAGTGCCTTTCGGTCGTTCATCAGCTGGCTTTATACTCAGAAATTCGACATCTCGCTTTAGATGTATCTGGCCACGAAGAATGATGGTGTTTTTGATGTCAATGTAAGCTCTGTAAACCCAAAAAATAACAATGTTAAGGACGTCGAGGAAACGAACAAGTACTACCGGTTCCTGCAAGCAGAGCTTGACCTCGTTCAGCTCTGAGTCTTGAGAGATGAACTCTTTCTTCCCTTCTTGCAGATTGTAGCCACCGAGGAACTTGAAGCTTTGTGGGATTGTGAATAAGATGAGGAATCAGACCTAAGATGGTCACAAGTTGTTGCATCCAACATTTAGAAGCACACCACAGCGAGCAACCCGCCGAGTCATACGTTTATTGATCAAGCTGTTGTTGCATGAGATGCAACGAGAGTTCTCGCACGTCGTTCAGACGGCCTTCCGAGAGAGATGCTCACTGGGCTGTACGTTATATTCAGTGATCCGTTCGCCTTGGTGCCCGTGGCAAGCTTCAAAAGCCAGCCGTTATCAAGGATGCAACTGGAAAGTGAAAATAATTTGTGCGAGGACTTGGAGAAGCCATTATACTTTGGGAGAAGAAGATTAGGAATAGGTGTGGAAGTGAATGTACCGGAATCCATCGATTCGTATCTGAAAGCGAGGGTAAACTTTTCACCATGCAAGTGCTTAGGAGATTCATGGGGAGAATGAGACTCAATTGTTCGCACGCGAGATAGAGGAGACCTCCTTGAATTCATGCATTGTTCTCTCCTTCGTGCTCGCTGCTTCACCTCCACCAAACACTCGACGCGTTCAAATCCTTTTGTCGCCAATACGCGACGACATCCTAGAGAATGGCCAAAGACAAGAGACCTGAGCCACTAACTGTCTGGGACGGTCCAGAATTCTCGTAAAGTACTCCCGTTTCCCTCCCTTCCACTACTACTAACAAGAAATAGCTCCCCTGCTGAGCTAGTCACCTTTCATGTTGGGATCGAGGGCATCACCGAGACCTTCGCCGTTCACAAAGGTAAAAGCATTTGTTTGCAGCTTCACCGTCCACCTTAACAATCAACATTTACTAATTCCAACCCTTAGAACACGCGTGCCAAAGCTCTCCCGTGCTCCTCACCGCATTCAACAGCTCCTTTACCGAAGGCCAAACACAAACCTACGTCCTCTCCGACCTTCACCCCGACTCCTTCCGCCTCTTCACCCAATGGCTCTACACCAAACACTTCAAAATCACCTACTGCCTCCCCGGTCCTCGAGTCCCACGAGAAGACGAAAAGGCCCTCGACCCCAACCTCATGACGCCCTTCGACACCCAATTCGGCACTCTGACCCAACTCTGGCTTCTGGCTGACAAGTTCCTGATCCCCCGGCTCCAAAATCAAGTCATGGATTGTTTAGTTCAACTCGCAAAGGACAGCTGGTCCACTCACTGGATTCCGTACGCGTATGAGCGGACTGGACTAGGGAGCCCCTTGAGGCAATTGGCTGTTGATATGGTGCTGTATGATGTACCGCGAGAGTGGATGGCTATGCATCCTGCGCACTTTCCGCAGCAGATGTTGTTGGATATGGCGCTTCAGTGTACTTTGACGACTTCAGGCCCGAGTAAGGGGGAGGTGTATAGACATGTGAGGAGTGGAAGGTATTTTGGCGTTTCGGAGACGTCAGAGGGGAGAGTAGCGATGTCTTCGGCTAGGTATTAAGGTGTATGTTGGGTTTCTGGGGAGTTGTGTAAGTACGATTTCTGGGCTTGGAGGACTAGAAATGGAATGAGGCTCCCTTGCGAGCAGAAGGGACTTGCAATAAAGGTGATAATATCCTTGAAAGAATGGGGCAAGAGAGTTGACAAAGAATCAAGAGAATTGAAAATCATAAACACAATCTATGACAAGAGATCATGATCATGATCATGATCAGGGAAGAACAAAGTACTTAACTAAAGACTTTCCCCTGCGTCCTCCTATTAGACGATAACAAATAACAACCGGTCTATATCCCATCGATATCTTTCCGCCCATATCCTCTCCTCAATCTAAACCCCCTTCCCACTATCAATAAACCAACATACACTACCAACAATTATCCGACGAGAGCCCCCCTATCAGCGAAAACAAAACACCTATAAAACAAACAGTCAGCGAAAAGCAAGCCCCAATAAATCGACTTTTTCGCCCATGTCCCCTGCTTAGCTAAACACCTCACTGCCGTCAATAATCAGTATACACTACCAACATCTCCAAGCTTAAACATGCGACGATTTCTAACACCCCATACCCCATAACCACCATACCGCAAAGAAGTATCAAAGAAAAAGTAAGAAAATGGTTATGGAATGGGTTATTACGTATAGGTATAGACGAGGAGGTTGCAGGGCTATGAACACAGCAGAGTCTGGCTTGCTTATCGTCCTGAGGATTGAAGCTAAGTTTTTGGTTGTGGAAAAGTGACGAGGGGTTGTATTTATAGGTGTTTGCAGTAGGGAAGGGATTTGAGGGGATCACGTGGATGATGCACAGAAAGGAGGTTAGAGATGTGCGTTTGCTAGTGGTGGGAATGTTAGGGTTTGTTTGGTAAGTTTTGCTGCGCATAATGTAGGTAGTGAAGATGGATCTTGAAAATATCAAAATGAATCAATGAATAAAGCAATGTTGGAGTCTATTTGATGACTTTTACTGCTATTAATGTGGGTAACAAAGATAGATTTGAATTATAAAAATAGAGAAAGTAGTGTTGGGACTTGTTTAATGACTTTTGCTGATGATAAAGTAGGTAATGAGAATAGATTATAAAAGCGTGAAAATAGGAGGAGCAATGCTAGTATTTCTTTGACGACATTTGCTACTAATAAAGTAGATTTTCAAAATAGACTTCAAAATTGCAAATGATAAAAAAAGCAATAATAATTTCAGCACAAACATTTCCGATTTGATAATATTGATCTTAGTCTCCAATATTCATAATTGATAGACATGTTAGGCTAGATATGAGTATTTATAAAAAGCAGAATGTCCACACGTGTTTGACAACATCTGCAAGCGGCAAATGTGGGTGACAAGAATGTGCTTTCAAATATTGGAAAAGTATTAAAAGATACCTCGACTCAAGCAGGGACATTCTCGAGTCGAGAGGGTCTCTAGCCAGGCCTAACATTTAAGAAAAACAGTGATGAGCACTTGCTCCAGCATTGGAAGCGGTCTATGGTATAGAAAATTATATATCCCCAGGGAGGACGATGTAGGTGGTAGACTATAGACATTCCTGGCATTACAAATTATAGACAACAATCCAACTCGGCCGTCACGGTATTATGCGTACATGCCCTCGATCCAAAAACTCCATGCAATATGCATGAATCAGACATCCTCCACCAAGCCTCGGAGAGTCTATCAGGCCCTATATGCTGCACTAGCGAGGGCCGTCTCCCCGAGTCCTTTCAGCTTCCTGGCTCTCAATCTCTGGCCAGTTCGGCGTGGTGGTTGAGAACAGCCTACGCCATCCTGTCAACCAACTCATATCTCTCCTTCCCAGCACTTATCCTTCTCCATAGCCCCAGCTTCTTCTTCCCAGGGCTCGTCCTCTTTCCCTTCATAATCCACATATTCCAGCAGGTCCAGAGGCACGCTCCTACTATACCAGCTAACGCGAATCCAGAGACAGTAAGCAACATCCAATGCTTGCCCATCCAGAAAATCGTCTGCGCGTCCTTGCCATGCCAACTACTTCCCTTGGAGATATTGAAGAAGCTCCACGCGAAGCCTTTATACTCGTCCGGCATCAGGATCCTGACATGTTCCATTGGGGGCCGATCAACACGCAAATATTCTTTCCAGATAACGCTCAAGAAGAGCGGTCCAGTGCTGTACATAACAGTGATATATGGCATGAACCAATTTCGGTTGTAGCCTGCGAGGCTGTCGATTACGGTGTTGAAGAATGGGTGTTGGGGAATAGAGCCCATGGCG
Organism: Phialocephala sp. D728; assembly: GCA_003988865.1. Taxonomy (NCBI): domain Eukaryota; kingdom Fungi; phylum Ascomycota; class Leotiomycetes; order Helotiales; family Mollisiaceae; genus Phialocephala; species Phialocephala sp. D728. The sequence goes on from QYAJ01000062.1 coordinate 81,707, forward strand.
TCGTTGCTGATGCCTGTGGGGACGGTGCGACGGACCCAGGCCGGGTAGCTGAGGAGAGGGTCGAGGCGGCGGTTACAGCCATCGTCAAGGTCGATATAGATTCCGCCGTAGAAGTGGAGGACGAAGTAGCGGATGGCATCGGCGCGTTGGATAGGGAAAGGGTAGGAATCGAAGGTTGCTAGGAACCAAGGGTATTCTGCTGCGATGAAGGCGCGAGATTTGTCGTCCGTCCAGAGCTGGGTATTGTTAGCTGGAGAGCATCTTTATGAAGACAGTGAGATGTACCTTGTACTCGTAGTCATCGTGCAGATCGATGCAAGACTGCTGTCCTGCCTGCCATTGGGTAGGAATGGAGGCGTTGATATAGGTTTGATGGATGATTTTCGGTATCATTTGTGTACGATTTTCGATCAGGTCTGAGCCTGGCGCGGGGATCTCAGCACGGGTGATGGCATCTGCGGCGCCATCTTCGAAGAGAAGACCGATGAGAGTGCTGAACGCGTTCAGGAGGAGGCCTATAATGAAGAGGTTGACGCCAAGGAAGATGATGGTTCCTTTTCGCATCTTGGAGGTTCGAGGAAGCGAGACAACGCGGGGGATTTGGTTTATTGGGTCATAGAATACCCTACAGGTCACAGAAAGGGGAAACGTTCAGGTCTGCATCCAGGGGGTTGAGGATATATACAAAAAAGTTGTCGTCCGTTTGCAGGGTAGGTCGGGACTGACAGGGATTCGCCAAGAAAGGTAATTTGGCCTAAAGTTTCGAATCTTAATAATGAAAAGAGCGAATTGGGATCCAGAGAATTCTAATATTAATTATGGAGGAGGGATCGAAGTCGGCGAGTATCCACGGTACAAGTGCAAAGCCTCATTCACAGTCAGCTCAGAGTGAGGTCAGGTCCATTTTAGTTGGTGGATGGGAATGCTCTAATGTTTAAGGGGGTCTGGAATGGCGCGGCATCGCCTCTGTAGAAAAGTCCGTCTCTCGCTGCGCCCATCGTCTCCACGGCCGCCTTCCTTACGGCATTTGGTAAAGAGCATTACTGTAGTTTCTCTAGCATACCAACCACTTTTGGGGATAGCAGCACGCAGGCTCGGGACGGTAGTGAGAGCATGGCTCAGCACCTGAGCGCAAAAGCCTGGCAACGCACCTGTCGGAGGCCGGTCCCCGATCGTCCGTTGCATCACAAATAAGAGGATCGCACAACTCAGTGTCACTCTCGCGAGCTCTAATTGGTGATGTCGCAAAGCCTAGAATACAGTAATCGAGGTACGCGTGGCCGAACCCTTGGCCCCAACGGCGAGAGGCGAGTGTCATTCAGGCGCATGCCCCGGGCTCATCTCATCATCTGATCGCACCCGAGGCATTATGCTTAAAAGTCTGAAGTCGTCCACCAGGGCGCGGAACTCGATTTCCATTGGAGCGTATTCAGACTCGCATGCGGGCATCCCTTCCCACGGAACTCTCGTTGCACCGTCGGCCCCTCGAAAGCTCGATGAAGTCCCGATCATGAGTGATCACTGTACTCCCGCACCGGTGGACCCTGATGGTGTCGCCCTGCATGATGATGCTTACGATACGCGAGAGCGAACATCCAAGCTCCCCTTTGATATTCGGCCGAGGTCTTGTTCCCGTGTACATTGCGTACGGCCGCAGGTGTGATTGCTGATAACGAGAAGGTATGATCCGGGTGGAAGACCCATTCATGTCATATTCATACCGGGTAGACTTCCCGGCATACTTCCCGGCATGGAATACTCTTCGCCCATGGCTCTTCTCCGCCATCGTAGTCCTTCCTGCTCTATCCTGTCCACTTCTCCTCTTGCTCTGCTCTCAGCCTCAACTTCTTTCCTAGCTTCCTCTCTCAGATCCCTCTCCATCTCCTTCCCCTTCGCTCTACTCATGCTCGCCGGCTCAGACGGCGGATCATCTCCTCCCCTAGTATTCTTCTTCCGCGGCCATAAAGAAGGCAACTCAATCTGCTGAAATCGTGGCTCAACAGCTCTCTCATCAAACCAAGTATGCAACCTAGCCTCTACCAATTGAGCAATTTTCGGAACATCCTGCAGCCTCGACCTACTCCCCACCAAGCTCCTGACCGAAAGATCCAGCCTATAATCATCTAAAAAGCTAAACGCCAACATGGTAGCATTCAGCGGACTTCCCGGTATAAAACTAATCGACAGCGTCCCACTGAACCTCACAACACTGACCGCCAATGCAACCGGCAGCACCGCAACCAATGGCTTTGGATAATTGAGTAGGAGCTTCGTCTCCAAAGCCAACGTGATAAAATCACTAAGATCAACATCCATCCGTGCCTGCAATCTGCCATGTTCTCTGGGCACTCCTCCCGGTCCCTCCCCTCTTCCAGCAGAGCTCATCCCATCCTCGTCCACAGGAATGACTCTGCAATTGCTGAAAATTGGGAAATCCTCTCCTAGACTCAACTCCGTAACCTTAATCTCGTCTAAGAAATCCGGCCGTGAAGTCCCATTCAATGCCTTCGTAAGAGAAGTAAGAATCGCATCATCGTGCTGTGCGTCGCTACGAAATTGTGCAATCGTTTGCGCTATGAGGACATTAAACCAGTCTAAGCTCTCTGGCTGGTGGCTGTCAACGTTGTAGTATGTCTTGCTCAGGATTGTGTTCGTAGTGAGCTGCGGCGGAGCTCGTAGAACGCTGGAGCGCTTTTTGGAGAGGGAGGGATGTCGAGGAGTGGATGTGCGGAGGGAGAGGAGAGAGCGCTTGTGTGCGAGGGTTCGGGAGCGTCGTTCTGTAGCTCGCAGAGCGGCTGTTACGTCTGGGGAGGGAGGGTCGCCGAAGATGAAGAACTTGATGAAGGCGCCAATGAGGATTACGACGGAGAGCTGGCCGAGGAGGAGCCCTTGTGTGAAGGAAAGGCTGAGTGAGGGAGTTAGCCGTGTCCGAGAGGAGGGGTGTAAAACGTACGAGGATTCGGGCTTGGGGAGAGGAGCCTCTGTAGACATTTTGATGCTGAGGGAAAGCAAACGAAGACTATCTCCAATCCATGAGTTGAAAATCGTGACTTGAGGGGCCCTTAATCTTAGGTTGTGGAAGCGCAAAGCTCAATGTCCCAAACCTTTGAACAGACACGAACATGTTTTGAAGACGCGCCAACCAACGTTAATGGATCAGCCGAGGCTCACGGAAGTCCACAACCACAACTTCCAAGTTCACTTCACACTTCGCAAATTTTGAGACCAAATGATACTATAGTGTATGAATAAAGATGGCACAGTCTCACCTTTTTTTCAGGCCCTATCCACCATTTTTTATATCACCACCAAACACGACATCCACAACCTCTTCAGACCCAATACCCTACGCGAAGCAGCTCACTCAAGACATCCTAAACACTCCTATTCACCAGACTCTTGGCCTCAAATTCATATCCCAATCTTCTGCTCCATCTCAAACGTCCATTCTAAACTTCACAACAACCTCTATACACCTCACGCCCTCCAACACCGTTCACGGCGGCATCTCATCTCTGATAATCGACTCCGCATGCTCCTTAGCTCTTGTTCCTACCTTGTCTGATGGACAAACATCTGCAACTATCGCTTCAAGTTTTCAGATCTTGAGTTCCGTGCCTGGAGAGGGAAAGCTGTATGAAGTTGAGGGAAGGGTTGTGAGAAAGGGAAAGAGTATTGCTTTTTGTGAGGGAGAAGTTAGGTGTGAAGGGAAAGTTATTGCTAGAGGGACCCTAACGAAGATGATGGTAGGAGCGAAGGGAAATAATAGTAAATTATAAGAATCAGCTCCGAGGGAAGATAGAGCACAGATTTAGATATCTGTAAATAAGGAGACGGAGAAAGTTAGATGTCTAGATTCCATTATTCGTAGTTCTGTCGCCTCAGCATGCCAATAATCCCTACAATATTTGCGCCATGACTCGATTCAACTGCATTCAAGAAACGACCTCATCACCGCCCTCATCACAAGCTTGCTTTTCGAGCCGTAAAAAGTCCAGATGGATGTACGCCCATGTTTATGATCCTCGCATCCCGAATTCTAAAACATGAAGAACAAAGTAAAAGTATAATACATAAGAAATATCCACGGTGCCTTAGGGGTGCCGATATTAGGTGGTACCTCGCTGAGGATGCTGGAAGATGCCGAATGGCTTCCTATGCAGAACCGTTTATGAACTCGATGCGTCTCTGTTGCTTTGCGAACTGGCGCTCATGACTGGTTGTTGGGTTGGTAGAGTCATCTTGTTCATTTGACTCTGTCTGACCTTGGCCCACGTATAGACGATACCGCTGATGAAACCGATGATAATGGCTGAAACACTTCCGAATGTGACTGGTGCTGCGAAGAAAATGAGGCCGCTGACTGCGATTGGGAGCTTGTTCAGCGCTCCAACCATGGAGTAGGTGGTTGAGGAGGTAACACGGATACACCAGGCTGAGCAGTACGAGATAAAGATGGTTGCGAGACCCGAGTAGATGAAACCAATCATAAGGCTGTTCCTGGATTCTATTGGGAAGTTCTTCTGAATGTTTCCAGACGACCAGTCTTCCAAGACTAGAGAGCAAAGGAAGAGGACAGGGATAGTTAGGAGGTTGTTGTAGAACATGGCTACGAAGATGTTAGCAAGACTTAGAGTTTACTAATGCCTAGAACTCACTATCCCAATCCTTGAAGTTCATCTTCTTGATAACCTTGCGCATAGACAGGACGTATGCTGCAGTGCAAAAAACGTTCATTCCCATCCAAGCATAACCAGCATTCAAAGTAGACAAGGCCACAGCAGCATCGGAACCAGCTACTGCTGCAGTGCCGTACAAAGCATTCTGAATGTCTGCCCAAGCGGCAACCACAGAGCTCAGAACCATAAGCCCGAAAGAGAAGAGAGCAGATGCAGTGACGCTTCCTCCGAACCACAAAACCTCTCCGTATGCAATGACAATGGTCGTCAAGTTCTTGAAGATTGTGTAGACAGGAACAGACAGGAACTGGAGAGCCTTGGTACTGGTATAGATCATACCAACGAGGAGGAGAGAGATGGGGAACCCTATTAATGTAATTAGCTTCCGCTACTCTTTTTGGGTACTTCTAGCCTACATTGTTTCGCCTTTTTCGTATCGAACGGTGACAGATTTGTGATGAAACCGAGTTGCTTGCAGATTATAATAGCAATAATGCAGACAAGAGACTGTACATGGTTAGCTTGGTGGAAGTCCCGGAAGCTTGAAGGCATACTTGAATGGCAAGGTAGAAGAAGTTCAAATTCCAGTTAGGTCCAGACACACAGTACTTGTTTGTAACTGTCATAGATATCGAAGCTAAACAGTATGCTAGAATCGAGATCGGAGGACTGTTTGTAATGCTGGAGAGTACTTTAGGAGGCCCCGACTTTGGAGAGCTAGAACTCGATCTGGCCAGGAAAGGCTCCCGCTGTGAAGGTGATGACCGTCCATTGAAATTGCGCATTTCAACTTCTGGCATCTTGATGGTGTAATCTTCATTCTTCTTGTCGTTCATGGTTGCTAAGGCTCGGGGGTTCTGTCACAACAGTACGGACAAGTTGACGTTGACGCGCAAGTGTCACAAAAGGGGGTCGGGGGTTATCTGCCGAATTCGAAGTCGCAGGCGGTCGCAGAAGAATACGACAATATTATCGCAGCATCGGTCGAGCAACGGGAATGGCGAAGGAGTTCGAGGCGTCGTTCAGGGTCCAAGGGGAAAAAGGCTCGAATTCTTGATGGGAATTTGGCCTCTCCTCCCAAATTCTTAGCGGGTTAATTTTAGAAGGGTGCAGGGATCTGACGCAAGAGCGCCTCTGACAAAATCCAGGCTCCGTAGCAGTAAGAACCTTCAATGAAAGTTAAGAAATGTAAGTCAAGGTTAGAAGAGAAGCAGATCGTCTTTAGTACAAAAAGAATGCGTCCCCTATTCATGAAATGTGAAGCTTGAAGGGGTCTTTACATGCGACCTAATTAGGACTAGGGCGGGCGTCGCGTTAGACCTGCATCACGAAATTGCTACAGTGCTTTTCACGCGTTCCAACCAACCGTTCTAGCAGTTTTCTTCACAATCCCAGGAATTATGGCAAACATAGATTCGCACGTGGCGAAAGTCCTTGATACAGGCAACTCTGACGATGAAGATGCGCTGATTGCTTCCCTCGAAGATTCTCCTGCTCTAGATGCATTCAGAGAACAACGAATCCAGCAGCTGCACTCAGAGTTTACGAGAGCGAAATCGCAGAAGAACCAGGGATACGGCAATTACACGGAGATCAAAGAGGAGAAGGTGTTAATGGACTTGACAACTGAAGTCAAATACGCCGTGGTACATTTTGCAAAGGACGACTTTGCAAGATGTGGGGTGATGGATGGACATTTGGAAGTATAAATTACATTTCCGATGCTTTGCAGAGCTGACTTTGTTCTAGAGTCTGGCTCAGAAGCACTTCGATACACGGTTCCTAAAGATGAATGTGGAAAATGCGCCATTCCTCGTCACGAAGTTAAAGGTCCAGGTCCTACCGTGCGTGCTGGCTTTTGTTGATGGGAAGAGTGTTGACAGGATTGTGGGTTTCGAGGGGCTAGGCTATACACCGAACACATTCACAACACAGGACTTGGAAGCTAGGCTATTGAGCTCAGGAGTCATACAAAGAGCCAAAGCCACAGAAGACGTTGGCGGTATGAAGTGGGGAGTGAAGAAGGCTAGGAAGGAGGAGGATGACGACGATGACTGGGACTGAAGGGAGTAGTTACTGCGCAGCAGTAATAGAGCTTGTTACTTCACATTACGAAGTGAAGAGCCGAAGTAATGCTCTTCGGGCAGGGCACTTTGGAAGGTGACCAGCCTGAGGAGAACGACTGATAGTCGAGCTTAGACTACCGTCTTCTGACGATTAGAAGCCTAGGGCGAAGAGAGCCTGTATGGCTATTCGTCGCACTCATCTTGCTGATGAGCGTACCTGTCTCTAAGCAAGAAGCTTCAAGTCTTGGGACTGGAATAGTACGTAGTAGTAAGCTAATAGGCACATCACTAGTGCATTCGAAGCCTAGATGTTCACTATAAGAATGACACTATAGAAAAGAATGAATCTCATAAATATATCATCCCCTAAAATTCATAGACACCTTACACTAGGTGGGATATAAAAACTTCAAGCATTGTGATGCCCCTACCCCACTTTTCCGGCCCCACCCTATCGCTACCCACCACGAACTCGCACGGCCAATAGTAGTAAACCCTTCCCTTCCCCTACCCGCCCTCACCGCCAACCTTTCTAGTTACGTTATAAATTTGAATAGCCATTTTCGTCTTTACAATAGCCAATCATGGCCTCAAGGCTTCCGTGGTCCAATGGTTAGGATTCCACCCTTCCACTCTCCTGAGCTAGGTGGAGGTTCGTGTTCGATTCACGGCGGTTGCATTAATTACCTCGTTTCTTTTGACTTTTCATTGTTATTTTTGGCTGCTGTTTTTTGGACTTCGGATGAATGGGGGAGATAACCGAGGACTTAGCGAGAAGGGCTTTAGTTATAGAAAGGGAAGGGGTGCCGTTGTCAAGACGAGGGCCTTTTCTTACGCGTGGTGTAAAGGGAGCAGCTCGGCTAGCGCAACAAAAGACGAACCAATTAGGAATTTTCTATCAAGGAAGCAATAAATGTAGTTAAGTAGTGAGAGTCGCAAGTACCTAATGTCTAAATTAAGATGTGAAAAATTATGAGAGCGAACACCACGATAAAATTCAAACTCTTCTAAGGATATCATTGCTCCTCCAACTCACTAAAAACGGAAACCCCAACTCCTCCATTGATGCCCTCCTAATCTTTCAAAGACAAAGACTCAATTGAAGAGTCCGGAACAAGCGCCATCCCCCTCTCTCCTCTCCAAAAAACACCAACCAATCCATCCCTCATCTTATTCGCATTACTTCCCCTTCCCAATCCGAACTCAAAACTCGCACTACTCGCACTACTTGCTCTCTTATCTTTGATACCAGTCGTATTCCCTGCTCCTCCAATCCCATGATACCAGTTCTTCGCCGCAGCTCTTCGTTGAGCCTCTTCTCTCTCGGATTTTGTAGATGAGGAGATGGTGGGTCGTTCTTGGAGATCCCGGTAATTGCCTGCGCCGCCGATGCTGGTTGAGAATGTACCGACGGTTCGGGCCGTGATGGAGGCGAGAGCTGGTGATGGCAAGATGTCGGAAGCTTTGCGGTAGTTTCCTGCACCGCCAATGCCGGATTTGCTGTATCTTTGTGTGCTGGAGGAGCTGGTGCTCAATGTGGTGGTGGATGTTGTGGTGGACATGGCCATTGAGGTAGTGTTTGTCTGGTGTAGAAGTTGGGAAGACGAAAGAAGATTGATGATATGATATGTTGGGAGAGAATTGTTTGCTGAGCTTGAAGACTATTGTTGATCTTATAGACGGTCTGCAAAAATAATGCTCTCGTGTCTGTGGGCAAGAAAGGTAGTGGAAATTATATTAGTCAAGTATCTCACTAAACTAATGAAATGAGCAATAATATGCGGACATCTCAGTACATTTTATACTGAGACCATGCACACTTATCCTTATCCTCAAGGAATATATTCGGAGTGCACGAAAGCCTGATCAGCCAATGCCTTGAAAGCAATCATAAATGCTAACCTCACAACAGAGCCCCCAGCTCCTCAAAAATTGAAGCCAAGACGTTGATGATTTGAGACCTGACCGGCGTAGCGTCGCCACACTCAGAGCCAAGGACTGAAAGGAGATGCCCGAGTTTCAAAAGCATACACAATTGGGCTGCGAGGCGCCAAGGTGCTAAGCGGTTGTTGTCAGTCATCAGCCTCACAAGCATCTCCAGCATCTGGATCTGTTCGTGGAGCCGAAGTGTATCCCGCAGCAGTACCTGGTGGCTTGCCTGGGCTTGCGTGGGGTCCAAACATATGATACATAGCCACATGTATCCTGCATAAGCATGTGCTTCTTTGGGCTTCAGCCAATGATCAACAAACTTCCGGAACAACCGTAAAGAGGCTGCCTGAGAGTTCTTTTCCACAATCAAGTCCGTTGTGCGTTGGACAACGGCATATCTCCAGTAGGGCAGTATCTGGAGATTTGGCGATATCTGCCGTCTCTCAGTGATGTTCAGAGATACACATGATAGGGCACCGGAACAGATGTGCTGCGCATCTGATACCCATAAGATTGACGCGCTTGCATCTCTGGCGGCTGGGCTCTCAAACACATCTTCACCGCTTGGTGATAACAGCATGTCCACCGTGGCGACCGCAATATGGTACATGTTTCAGACGTGGTGAACGATGCACTTCATGTATATGCTAGAGCTAGAAGCCATCGATCGTGGCTTTTGAGTAGCTAAAGCCCCGACATTAAACGAAGGAAAGAAAAGCAGATTTGTAACTCGTAAAAGTTATGCTAAATTGCACCATTCATAAGGCCCACGTTCCTCCTAAGTCAGCGAATGGCGGGGTTGTTTGTGCTTCCGAATCAGGTGCGATGATGAAATGGAGGGGCGTCGCGAGGGAAAATGGAAGCTTTCGTCGGCCGCTCCAAAATCTTACCTTACAATGCAGGACCAGACCACTTCGGCGTCTTCGCTCTATCTTCGCCTTTATTTTGACAGTATTTGAAGGGCGTATTCTCTTGTCCTTCCTGAAGTGAACGATAAGAATAAGCTGCCAAGATGAAAGCATACTGGTTTGACAATGAAGCGGTATGCAAGTCAGAACCTCACCAAGAGCTCAATAGCTGACATGCGCCAGGGCGACCAACGCCTTTCTCACGACTCTGGACGAGCAGTCTCTGCAGAATACCTCTCGAAGCTCGGCGTCCTCTACTACAATTTCAGCAACGAGCAAGATGTCGATAAGCTGGCCAGAGAGAGGAGCTACAAGAATAGAGACCTGATCACTGTTTCGCCAGAGAAGATGGCAGATGTTTACGAGGAGAAGGTCAAGATGTTCTTCCATGAGCACTTGCATGAGGATGAGGAGATCAGATATATCAGGGATGGATCCGGATTCTTTGATGTGAGAAGTGAGGGCGACGAATGGGTTAGGATTTCTCTAGAGAAGGATGATCTGATCGTAAGGATACTTTGAGAGTAAGACGAATAAGTGCTGATTGAGGGGCAGATTCTGCCAGCCGGTATCTACCACCGATTCACAACGGATGACAAGAATGTGAGTGTATTCAATTGTATTGCGGGGCTATTGTCTGACTTGAAGTAGTACATTGTGGCTATGAGGCTTTTCAAGGAAGAGCCAAAGTGGACACCGCTGAACCGTGGCCCCGAAGTCGACGTCAACCCGTTCCGAAAGGACTACTTACAGCATCGCACTGCTCTTGCGAGCTGAGGGCTTGACTTCGATGATTGAGAATGCTTAATGGCTCTATGGTTGCATGACGAGATAGAACAAAAATCAAAGCGTTGCCTTCTTCCAGTGGTGCGGAATCTGCACGTTGCAACCGCTCGCATTTGATTATCGCACTCTTTTAGAAAAACGATAATTACCTAGGTCCCACACGTAAAGAAGCGTTAGACTTACGTCGCACTTTAATGATGCTTTTATAGGTCCGACACGGTCCTTCAGAACCGTAATTTGCGAAGTAATATGCTCGGCAAACTCTATGTAGCGGTCTGTGGGGAGGGAGGGAGAGGATGCTCACGGTATTCTCGAAATATCTCCGGATTAATGAAAATTTTTACTTGGTAGCTTGTTGAAACAAGTGCAGTGCCGGTGCTAGTAATCCTCAACATTTCATTCCTCGCTGTCTTTCAGTGTAGGATTTGAACAGAATTACTGCTCACCTGTAGCCCATATTGATAGTCGTGAAAACAAATGAAGTGGAGTAGCTGAGAACATCGAGGTCGGAGATATGTATAATTTGTGTTTGTTCTACCCACTTCTCCGGATTTCACAGACCCCTGAAAGATGAAGGTGGAAATACTATCATCTTTCAAGGTAGACCTACTTTACTCTTGGACATGCTACAGCTTCGAAATGGCAGGACATAGCCGCTGCGAATGTCTCGATCAAGAGACGATCGTCTCTTCGTCTCCCTCTGTATCGGAAAATTAGTTCTAAGATGCAGAAGATGAGACCAGGCATTTTGTTCTTTTGTTTATTTTTAATAGTTGGTAGGAACCAGACTGATATCCAGATTTAGTTTCATGATTTATCAAAGTGGATCCTGAAGTACGAGACAATACTCGAATTTTTGAATGCCCATTACCGAGTCTTAGCTATATGACAGCTTAGCGGCGAGGACTGACTTTGAATTTAGAGGGGATCGAATTTGCTAGATGAAATCGACATTCGAGAGAAGAGAATGTCAACTTTAGCCTGGGACATTTTGAGCGCTTATAATTGTAAGCGAAAGTCCAAGATCGAGGGTTCAAGGTTGGGGAACTTCCGCTGTTGCTGAAGTAGGGACGAAGAGAAGAAAAAGTCAGGACTCGAAATCGAGCAAATTTGCTACAACGAAGAAGTTGCAAAATGGGAATTATGACTCTAATAGGTCTGGGGGTAGAAACTTCAGGATGCCAGAAGTTTTGAGGAGGTCACCTTCTATTCAGATTCCATTCAGATTCCATTGAGTTATACTCGAATATGATTCGAGGTAATCTTGGGTAGAAGGAGACGGCTGCAGATGGAGCAAAAACACACAAGACGATGTCTTACACATATATTTCATTTCTCATCTCCTTAATATCTGACATAATACCTAATCTATCTATTCATTCTTTACCATCAAACGTGGGTATCGTTGATCCATCACAACTTTCAAGAGGCATACGCGAAATTTGACCCTCGGCACAATAGCCAGAAGTCACGGACGACTTGATTTGTTCCTCTTGCGCCACGCAAGCTGCGAAGTCAGCACTAGTAGTACAATAGGAATGAAGGGGGACGTACTACATTATCTTCTGCAGGAGATTTTCCTTGTCCTTGACCTCGATCTTGTCGCTCGGGAAGCCTGGGTCAAGTAAAGCGGCTTCGAACCAAGCCTTGGAGTTCACTTGGCGGACGACAAGCTTCTTCAGAGGATCACAAAGCTTGTCAAGCTCGCTGCGAGCAGCATGGCCGCCGATGTTGAAGATGAGCTTTTGTGCGAGATGTGGTCCTATTGCTTGTATAGCACCATCGAGTTGTGCTTGGACGTCTGGTGGTTGGTCTGAAAGGCCGATGAGTGTCGCCTGAGGAGGTTAGTATGCTATTGAACTTTCTGACTCGAGAGGTTGCTTACCCAGAATTCTGCTGCAGCAGCTTTTGGCAGAGGATCAGTTCCGCCAAGAGCACCAAGCGCGAACATGAACAGGAATTCTAATGAGGCTACGGGTTGATGATTCAGAAGAATCTTCGGGAACTTGCTGATCAGTCTTTGTAGGAACTCGATACCAGCTTGTGCGATTTCAGGATCGTTGCTAGGATCTGTGAACGACTTTAGCGATAGCCGCATGGAAGACACTACACAGACTTACCTTCCAGTGCTTGAAGTAATTGAGCAAGCCAGACCAGCAAAGTTTCAAGCACTTGCTCAAGACCAGCACCCCATTTGTTTGAAGCAATGAGAGAACAACTCGTATCGACCACTCGAACTAGACGTGGTGTTTGTAGATTAGCCCTCATTAGAAACTGTGCCGACACTTCTGGAGCCATCACGAATGGGCCTGGTTCCATCTCTCTAAATCCGGAGCGCCAAACTCTGCATATTTCGTCAACGGTATCGCCACTCATCCCCAAGACATCATACACTCGGGACATTATGCCGTATATCCTCTGTTGTATCCGTGATCCTGCTCCCTTAGTCCAAAAGGGGGACACGGTCTTCTTCGCATCAAGATCAACCGGTCTATCATCAGGAACTTGAACACCTTTTGCGATGCCCACGAGGCATTTCAAAGAAAGGATACCGAAGTCTAAAGCTGTAAGTTCTTTCCGGCTGCCATCAGCTCCTGTGACTATGTGAGTTGCGGCGGGTTGTAGTGAGGAGGCCAGATTCAGACAACGCTCAACGTCTGCCTCTACATAGTTAAGTAGCGTATCGAGAGGAGTTAGTTTTGCCTCTTCGCTATCAAGTGCTTGTATGATAGAAGCAATACCCTCCATGACAGCTTCCTTGACTGTAGAGTCGAGCGCGTAGTTAGAAGCAATATTGTTATAGTGCCGAAGGAAAGCCCCCAGCTCGGGTTTGAGAATTTCCCGACAATCAGAACAAAGCTTTGTGATGGACTTAGAGGCTGTCTTGGCTAAGGCGGTCGCACTCGTTGCTTCGAAGACGATGTTCAACACACTTGGCAACTGCGAGTGCTTGCGCCCGAAGTAGTCGGCATACACACTGACAAGGTCCAAAAAGCCTTTCATTGCTCTTGTTGGCACTTCCTTGTGCGGGTCCGCGAACAGAGCAACGAATGCTGGCGTGAATATTTGTTCCAAGTACTCATCCTGCTGTCCGTCATCCGTAATGCAATCGGCGAACCACGACAAGCAGTATGTTGAGGCTTCGATCTCAGCCCAATTCTTAGTGGTTGTAGATGCTTGAATTAAAGAGACGAAAACACGCAGGAGACTTATGCCCGTAGTCAGGTAGAACTGCTGAAGGAGGTCTGAAAAGTCTCGGCGAGCATCCTTAAATCCTGTCCGATCCACAGAATCCCAGGAGTTGTATGTACTTCCAGGTGGGAACTGGCTTTTTCGCCAGCAGTTGGAGATGACACGCATTACGTGATCTTGAGCTGATTTGAACCACGGAGGGTGTTCGTTCTCAACAGAATAGATCTCATCAACCATGGTCTCCACAAAAGTATTCCAGAATTCGAGAGCAGGTATGTAGATCTTATCTTCCTGAACGGCATATCCTTCAGCAGCAAGAAGGCCGCAAAGGGCAGAAAGATATTGAGATTGAGCTTCAGCTCCGCTGTTTCGAGTCAGATCCTGGACGGTGGCATCGCCGAACGCAATCATGAACATTCCAAATTGCAGAGAATCGAACTCGAAGTCTCCTTTTACCAACTGTTGATATCGACTTTGAGCCCATGGGCTATTGAGTATTTGCCTTAGAAGATTGAAATCTTCATCATAAAGGAACTTTGAATAGTTTGCAAGGACGTCCGAAAATATCTCGACCGTGATCTCGTAAAGGTCATCGTTGCCAAGACACTCCTCTAGTGCAGGTCTTGTCAGTTTTCGTAGTGGCTCAAGAACAATCTCATCATCAACGAAAGCACGATGCGAATAAGATACGCAAGACTGAGACGTTAGCTATTTTTCGAGCACGTACATCATGGTGTCTAAAAGTGAAGGGCGGTATACCTGAAAGCATTTTAAAGCCTCCCGTCTTACTTTCACATCAGCAGCATTATCTGATATGTATTGAGAGATCAAGGGGGCAATCTCCTCGACATTAGGTTTTACTAAACGATGAAACTTGTGTCTGAGAGAAATGTCAGTGAAACCAATGGATCGGGCCGATGAGGGAGCGACTGAACTGTTTCATGTTGTTTGAATCCATCTTTCCGACCTCATCTACTAGAGTAGCAGCGAACCAAAAGACTGCCACAGCACTCTCGTTGGAGATACTCTGGACCAAGATTGGTGTTTCTGGGGCGGCTGAGAGTTGGTCGTAGGGAATAGCTTCGTTGGCACACATACAGTACATGATATGTTTGACGCAATCTGACCATGATGCTGAGAATTGGATGAAGTATGCCACAAGAGTAGAACATAGCTTCCTGACAACGAGAGCTCCTTCAGAGCTGATCATACATTGGATGAGCCATGTGATCAGAGTCTGGAGTAATGCTCGTGCGTCATTTTCACTTAACGATTTCCTAGAAAACTAGTCAGCAGATGATCCAAACTGCTTATGATAAACATACGCATCTGTATTGAGTTTGACAATGAAGGTTAGAGCCGCAAAGAACCGAACCTGCTCATTTTGATGGATCATCAAACCGTTGGCCAGGTGCCATCCTTGAGGCGAACGCTGCAACTTCTGCAATGCTTCTTGAGTTTTTGCTATCTTTTCAGGAGATCCAGGTCGGTAAAGTTGAAGGATAAGCTATTGTCTGATCAGTATACTAACAAAGAAATAAATACCCAAGGCATGGGTTGGGTTTGGAGCAAAGGAACGAGCACACACTGACTCTCCCTACAGGTGTTTGAAATTCGTACAAATTCATTTGGTAGGAACACTGAAAAGGCTATATGGAGTGACTTACAGCTTCTACCTCTTCAAGAGATGTGGGCAGGCCTCCGCTGTCATCGTTCTCCATCGTTGTTGGTCAGGCGAGGCAAACGTGCGCACATGTATTTCAAGCTCAACATCAAAGAAATTCATCATGTAAAAGTCCAAGAACAGATCATTTTGGTGAATAGAATGTTAGTTTCGAAGACATAGATTTACTTTTGAATATCTTTTTTGCAAGCCGTAAAGTTTGGTGTCAGGCTTCAAGCAATGCTAGTAACCGGCTTCTGCCTCAGGCTCCAAGCCTTATCGGATTCCTCGTGCTCCCACTCCTCTCCTTCCTCATTGCTCTCTTTGCATAGTATTCCTGAGCTACTCAGTAAGTCTCATCTCTTCTATTCCAGTCATGATGTTCCTTAGTCTGACCATTCCTGCAAAGTCTCTAGCCAATCTCCTGACAGAGCACGGCCACCCTTACTCCGCATCTGAATCCAGTCTCGTGTGCTCGTGGGGGAATTCCTGAATGAACCAATGCGATACTTTCGGGCTCTTGAAAAAGCTTTCAGCGGGATAAGGCCCTCTGTTCTTACACAATATAAACCCCAGAACGCTCGCATATATATTCAATACAATTCCTACTCAACGAACGCATTCAACAAAGGCACGTCAAAGAAGTTCGAGACAACTAGCGGGGTACTGATGCCAGGATAGATTCAGATATGGAGAAGGTTGATACATCAGACCGCCTTTCCCAGCTGAGGGAGCTCATGAAACAGCACAAGGTTGACATCTACAGTATGTGAGTGATCGGCGTCTACATTCAAATCAGTCTCTAATACACCACTTAGTCGTTCCGTCTGAAGATAGCCATTCCTCTGAATATATCGCGCCATGTGATGCAAGGAGGGAATACATAACCGGCTTCACCGGCTCCGCGGGATGTGCTGTCATTACACACGAGAAGGCCGCTTTAGCGACGGATGGTCGATACTTTAACCAAGCTACGAAGCAACTCGATGCAAACTGGCTGTTGCTAAAGCAAGGTCTTCAAGATGTTCCGACTTGGCAAGAGTGGTCTGCAGATCAATCCGAAGGTGGTAAAGTTGTTGGTGTCGACCCCACAGTCATCTCAGCGCCAGAAGCTCGAAAGCTCTCCGAGAAGATCAAGAAGAAGGGCGGCCAAGATCTAGTGGCTATTGAGGACAATCTTGTCGATACGATATGGGGACAGGACCGTCCTTCAAAGCCAAGTGAGCCGGTCAAGATGCTGCCAGTTCAATTTGCTGGGAAGGATGTGAAGGCCAAACTTGAAGAGCTTCGAAAAGAGCTAGACAAGAAAAAGAGCTCTGGATTCATCGTTTCTATGTTGGACGAAATTGCTTGGCTTTTCAACCTCCGAGGAAACGATATTCCATACAATCCTGTCTTCTTCTCTTATGCTAGCGTTACTCCTACAACAGCTACTCTGTATATCAACGCTTCCAAGTTGGACAGTGATTGCAAGACGTATCTGACAGACAATGGTGTCTCCATCCGTCCTTACGAGAAGATCTTCGAAGATTCTCAGGTACTAGCGCAATCACTGGAGCCTGCTGATGGCGAAGAAGCGCCTGAGGCAAAGATTAAGAAATTCCTTGTGTCGACTAAAACTTCCTGGGCTCTGAAAAGAGCATTGGGTGGAGAATCAAAAGTCGAGGAAATCCGGAGTCCCGTCGGGGATTCTAAAGCAGTCAAGAATGAGACAGAGATGGAAGGAATGAGAGCATGCCACATTCGAGATGGGTCTGCCCTGATCGAGTACTTTGCTTGGCTGGAACATCAACTTGTGGACGAAAAGGCAACGATTGATGAGGTTGCTGCTGCTGACAAGCTGGAGGAGCTGCGGTCAAAGCAGAAGCACTTTGTAGGATTGTCTTTTGACACGATCTCATCAACAGGAGCTAATGCTGCCGTCATTCATTACATGCCAGAACGAGGCAATTGCTCGGTGATTGACCCAAATGCAGTGTATCTGTGTGATTCTGGGGCTCAATACTATGATGGAACTACGGACACAACAAGGACTCTCCACTTTGGTGAGCCAGCTGAGCTGGAGAAGAAAGCTTATACTTTAGTACTAAAGGGGAACATTGCCCTTGATGTTGCAATATTTCCGAAAGGGACAACCGGTTTTGCGCTGGATACATTGGCGAGACAGTTTCTATGGGTATGTAGACCGGCTGATAACGCAGTACTTTGCTCACAGGTCAACAGGAAGAAGGACTAGACTACAGACACGGTACAGGCCATGGAGTCGGTTCGTATCTTAACGTTCATGAGGGTCCTATCGGCATAGGCACCAGGATACAGTACTCCGAGGTGCCTCTGGCGCCCGGGAATGTAATCTCAAATGAACCGGGTTATTACGAGGACGGTAATTTCGGTATTCGCATTGAGAATATCATCATGGTGAAGGAAGCAGAGACGAAGCACAAGTTTGGCGACAAGCCATACCTTGGCTTTGAACATGTCACAATGGTCCCATACTGCCGGAAGTTGATTGACGAGAGCCTTTTGACTAGAAGAGAGAAGCATTGGCTGAACGAATATCACGCCGATATCCACGCCAAGACGAAAGATTTCTTCGAACCGGATTCTCTGGCAATGAAGTGGTTGGAGCGTGAGACTACACCTTTCTAAGTACATATCTTGGGGGAGGGGGTTTCTGCATAGCATGGCGAGCATGGCATGGAAGTAAGCGTTGTTTTAATTCTGGTATCTACCTACACGACACGACTGGATTGTAATGATATAGGAAATCTGGGGGCCTAGAATTGCATGAAGGCTGCTAATGCGAAGGTTGTGCCGAAAGAGATTTTGAACGCAACGTTGTCTTGGACAGCGGAGCGGAGGTCGATACTCGTGACGTATCGTTGGAGGCGGTTGTAGGGTATTAAATTGATACCAAATTGAGAGGATGCATACTGTGGAATCTTGTCAACTGCTGAACCTCCTCAAAGTGACTCTCTACTCTCGAAACGTACTTGCACGCCGACAATCAACAGCCCAAGCACAATAGCCAACGGCCTCGAGAATGTACTGACTACTAACCCAGCACACAGCCCTACATTCAATCAGCACTGCTCTTCTCCAGCTTCTCTCAAGGTCAAATACCAATAATACTCCCGCTACTAATCTGCCTCACAGCCCTCTTGTTCAACCCTCCATTTCTCATCACTGGCACCTCCGCATTTCTCCTATAACCTTCTCCAGATAATATCGACGCCGATGGAGAAGGAGAAGCATCGAGACGAATAGCTCTCTGATGATACAGCGTGTGATACGTCGCAAGAGAGAGTCCCAAGCCTAGACCCAGTGCCTGAGGTCTAAGGAGGGGTCGGAGGAGAAGAGATGCCATTGTACTTGTTCGAGTTGGACTTTGACAATTCTACTTGTTTATCTATTTCGAGCCAGGATACGGTAGCAAGAGAAATACGATGCAGGTACAATTGAGGCTCAAAAATGGCATTCGAATGTGATTAGGATCATCAGGGCACGTGGTGACAACTTGAGCTTCTGCTCGCTCGTCGCACAGCTTCAATTCAGCACTCCTCGTTTGAACTTGGTGCTGACATCACTACGTCCTCAAACCCCGATCACCGACCCTCAGACCTCAAAAAATCGACGTCGGGAAATCCCCAGAGATTATTTGTATCGCACTCGGCTTGCTACGGCCTTTGCCCCCAACTTATCCCGCATTGCATAGAGGGGTAATGCTTTTCTTTTTCTTCGCCGTTTGAAAAAGTGTATGTGCAAGGCCGAAAACGGAAGGCCGACACGAAAATTATTGGCGTTATGAACGAGGACCCCGATGTCAGGGATTTCAATTTTCTCCATTAATCATGATCCCCTAGAGAAGGTGGGATGAGGGATTCCAGAAGGGCGTAGTGCAAGGATGGACGATGATGGATCATGCTAGAGAGCGCCAATCGAGTGCCCCTCCGATTCGGCCCCGCGGATAGAGGGGACTGGTTGCTCGAGTAAAAAATCACTTAGAGCATTTGTTAGGTTTGGGTTTGGTGTTAGTGACCTGACTTTGGTTGAACAGTCATAACACTTTTGCATTAAGACTTCGATTCTATTCTTTGAGGAGATCCTCTCCGCTTGCCCGACTATTTAACTTGAGAATTGAGATCTTGAAGGCTAAAGGAAAGACTCAACTCGACGGAGAGTAATGATCAACGACCACACAAGAATGGCTACCGAACTCCCTACCAGCAGCACCAATGGCCAGGCCAACGGTAGCAGCAACAACAAAGACTTTACGGTCAAGACTGGCTTGGCTCGTATGTTGAAGGGAGGAGTTATTATGGATGTTGTGAATGCTGAGCAGGTAATCCTCTCTTTCTCTGCTTACCTCACTTTTCAATGCTTCGAAAAGAAATGGTTCTGACTCATGAAGTTATAGGCAAGAATAGCTGAAGAAGCAGGAGCATGCGCAGTCATGGCTTTGGAGAGAGTGCCAGCTGATATCCGTGTTCAAGGTGGAGTGGCAAGAATGAGTGACCCGAAGATGATCAAGGAGATTATGGCGACGGTCACCATTCCTGTCATGGCGAAAGCCAGAATTGGACATTTTGTTGAATGCCAAGTACTTACTCTTCTCCTCTTTTCTCTGCCATATCTTCCGTGTCTTGAAGGAGATTCGGAAGGGTTGTGCTTACACTTCCTCCAAACAGATCCTTGAAGCCATTGGCGTAGACTACATCGATGAATCCGAAGTCCTCACTCCCGCCGACCACGCCCACCACGTCGAGAAACACTCCTTCTCCGTTCCCTTCGTCTGCGGATGCAGAAATCTAGGTGAAGCCCTCCGTCGCATCTCCGAAGGTGCCGCTATGATCCGCACAAAGGGTGAAGCAGGAACTGGAGATGTCATTGAGGCTGTACGGCACATGCGAACAGTCAACGCTGAGATTGCAAGAGCATCTGGTATGAGCGATCCGGAGCTGAGAGTACTAGCGAAGGAGATCCAAGCACCATTTGATTTGCTAAAGGAGACTGCCAAGCTTGGCAGACTACCTGTTGTCAACTTTGCTGCTGGAGGTGTAGCTACACCTGCTGATGCGGCAATGATGATGCAGTTGGGTTGCGACGGTGTCTTTGTAGGCTCAGGAATCTTCAAGTCCGGAGATGCGAGCAAGAGAGCGAGGGCTATTGTGCAGGCTGTGACACATTACAATGATCCGAAGGTATTGGCTGCTGTAAGTGAGGATCTGGGAGAAGCTATGGTTGGACTGAACGTTAGCGCTATGGATGCGAAAGACAAGATGCAGGGCCGAGGATGGTAAATATCTTCTAGGAGCATCGAGTACAAAACAAAAGCAAATAGACAATCTGTAAGACCTTGAACAATCTTCGTTGCGCAGAACGTTATACGAATGTCGTCTGATGATGCCCCTGTACAGCCGCCGGTGATTCCCATCAAACGCCCACAGAGTTCCAAACCAAACCTCCATCCAAAAAAGCGTTCCCATCACCTCCCACAAAGCAAGGAAAATAGCCACCTTCGCCACACCTCTTGCATGGCAGCGTAACCAATAACTCACCTTCTATACTTGCTTTGCCTGCATGGTTCATGCAGCTTCTCATCATCGCTTCGAATTGTCCAATCCTGCTTCCGCGGTGCTCACCGTTTCCGCCAGCTTGTCCAGAACTAGATCCTGGAATTAGCCTCTCCTCACACCCCCCCCAAATGTCCCACCTAGCTCCAAACAACCTCCAAAATCGATAGATATACCTCTTCCTCCTCCGCAGGTTCGAATGTAAGCAGGATGCAGCCACCATGCTCTTCCAAAGTCGCAGTTTCGCCGCCGCGGCACTGGTGCTGCTGGTCCGTACTGAGAGAGGGTTGGTAGACGGAAGCAGCGTAAGACCGACACCGCCACCGACGACGACTGCTGTGCAGAGTACAGGGACGTGCGAGGCTAGGACGATTAATTATATTACGGATTCGTTGCCACAGCAGTGTTTGAGGAAGGAGTGGAATGGATTTAATGGGACGGGAATGGGAAATGTGATTACGGTGCCGGAGGGACTGGATGGAGGGTTGAATGCGTCAAGTTTCTCTGTGACTTCTGCGGATTCGACAGCGAGTTCAAGCCCTTCTTCGACGGCTCCGGAGACAGCAGTGGCGTCTGCTACGGATCTTGAGAGCGGTGAGCTAGGAGAAGCTTCGTTTCTGTCTTTCGAAGATTGGAAGAAGCAGACGCTTGAGAGAGCTGGACAAGTAAATGCGAACATTGGGAATAAGAAGTCTGGAGAAGGGAAGAAGAGGGAGAGTGAGAGTTTCCAAAACAACCTTGAATCGTTGGGAGATGAAGGAGAGATTGATCTTGACTTCAGCTCTTTCCGAAGTGGTGGGAAAGGAGACGAAGCCAGTCAAACTGCTGATGTTGGAGAAGCTGAAGCAGGGCAGGAATCTCAGGAGGCAGACAGCGGTGGAAGGAAGAAAGATCAATACAGGAGTAAAGACGCTGGGAAGACGTGTAAGGAACGGTTCTCGTATGCCAGTTTTGATGCTGGAGCTACGATTCTGAAGACACATCCTGGGGCCAAGAATGCGAAGGCTGTCTTGATTGAGAATAAGGATTCTTATATGCTATCTGAATGCTCTGCTGAGAACAAGTTTATCATTATCGAACTCTCGGTACGTGCTACCTCTTTTGGGCTATTGTGCTTATATTAATGATTCTATAGGAAGACATCTGGATAGACACTGTTGTCCTTGCCAACTACGAATTCTTTTCCAGCCAAATTCGCACCTTTCGAGTCAGCGTCAGCGATCGGTACCCAGTCAAGATAGATAAGTGGAAGGATGTTGGAACATACGAAGCTCGAAATTCGAGAGAGATACAAGCATTCTTAATCGAGAACCCTCAGATCTGGGCAAGATACATCAGAATAGAATTCTTGAGCCATTACGGCAACGAGTACTATTGCCCTTTATCACTGGTCAGAGTTCATGGGACACGTATGCTGGAGAGCTGGAAAGAGACCGAAGCTAATAACGAGGATGATGAGGGTGAGAGTGATGGAGAAGAAGCTTTTGTACCAGATGCTGTGGCAGTCGTCGTTCAGGAGGAAGAAAAGCTGAAGGCCGCTGCTGAAGAGCTACTCAAAGCTGCTCAGCCAGTCGAAACTGCTCTCAATGGGAATGAGAGTATGGAGAAAGATGGAACTTCTAAAACTACACCTTGGGTCAAATTCAACTTCTTCGAGTTGGCAAGCCCGAATTGGTTCGAAGATGTTTGTCTTCCTGGAGAAGCTCCTCCTGAGCAGCCTATCGTCGTTGAACCAACAACCACAGCAAACCTCACTAGCACAACTTCATCTAGCCAAATGTCAAGCCCAAGCTCGAGTCCTGTGTCAGAGGCTACCAATTCGAATTCTCCGATTCCCACGCCGACCTCTTCAAAGGTGGAACCAATTGTCTCCCCAAGCAGTGTGATCAAAGATCCCTCTGGTCCTATTTCTGTGTCATCAAATAGCACCAGCTCCCCTGAAACGACCGTGTCATCAACGACTACTTCCGCTAGCAAGTCCCAAAATGTAACCACGACACCCAAGAATAAAACAAGTAGTACCTCCTCCGCCTCTTCATCTCTCCCTACGATTCAAGAGTCCTTCTTCAAAGCCGTATCCCGCCGCCTCAATTTCCTCGAAGTAAATTCCACCCTCTCCTTAAAGTATATCGAAGAGCAGTCCAGGATCCTTCGAGAAGCATTCACGAAAGTGGAGAAGAAACAACTCCAAAAAACAAACACATTCTTGGATACACTAAATAGTACAGTTCTCGATGAGCTACGACAGTTCAGACAACAATATGATGAGATATGGCAAAGTACTGTTATCTCGCTCGAATCACAGAGAGAAGAGTCTCGGAGGGAGATACTGGCTATCAGCTCTCGACTCAATATCTTGGCAGACGAAGTCATTTTCCAGAAACGTATGTCAATTGTGCAATCCGTTTTGGTGCTTCTATGTCTCGGCCTGGTGATCTTCACTCATGTCTCAGGTGGTGGGCCACTCGAATACTCGAATATGCATAGTAGAATGAGATTCATGTCTGGTCTGGGTATGGAAAGTCCCATCGAAAGCCCGCCCCAGAGCCCAGAGTATAGGAGGACAGACTCTATCAGGACAGGGCGGCCTTGGTTAGAAGTTGAACATAGGAGGCAAAAAAGTGATGATCTAGTCGGGAGTAGGTCGCGGAGCCGAGAATATGATGGTCCTCCAACTCCAATGTCAGGGTACTCGCAGACGGAGGAGACAGCAATGACACCACCCTCTGGAGTCGATGATGTCTTCGTCAGGAATGAGGCTGAACTGCCAGCACTGCCGGTCGAAGATGTCGATTTGCTAGAATACTCAAAATCTGTTTCTTCATACCAAGTGGGAACATCTGTAGACTCGGCACCTCAAGTGCCCGGACAGATCGTTATCACAGCCCCTGAGATTCCGCCACAGTCCTTGGCAAGGACACCTAGGAAATCTACGGCCCTTGTTCAGCAACAAACAAGCCCTCCAGCCAGCGGAGCAGAAGATGACTTCACAAACACGCCAGACCTTCTATTCTCTCCTACTTCTGAGCCACAACCAATTCCACAACTAGAGTTCTACGACGAACCAGTCTCCACAGCCAATCCACCACAATATTCACAATCAACCTCGAATCTTGACATCTCTCAGACGCCGCCACCGAGACTTCCTTCACCACCTCCTGAACCGTCGCTCTCTCTCGGTAACACAAACGGAAACGGCTCAGGGATCACAGTCCCAATGAGCAACGGCAATAGCAACAGGCACACGACGCCCTCATCTCAAACACAAGCACAAACAAACCTCACATCTCTTCCAGTCAAACCATCTTCCTCGCCTGAAATAAAACCAGACCCTCACCTACAGTCCCCCCCCAAGCCAAAAAGCAACAAACGGCAGAGCTTCAGTATCGTGAGAAAACCACTTCCTGCTTTACCTGCCGATTCATAAACTTCTACTCCTTTCTCCTTAGTCATGTATGGCTCAGCTCAACAATCTCAGGATGATACGACGGAACGTACCGTTAAGTTGGAATGGCATAGAATTTATGACGGCCCACGACCTCGAAGTTCGTGTTCGGAGGGTTAGAGTTTGACGTTAGCAAGCATACAAGTATAGCAATATCGAATTCCTGCATTTTTCCCTTCTCTTCTTGCTCAGCATTCAGCGCGGCGTTGGGGTTTCCATGAGTTTGGACGAGATCCATGAGAGAAGGACATGATGGTTAGGAAGGACTGGACAGGATAGCGTAGCATATCATACTTGTATTTGAATACAGCCAGCCATACACAAAGGCAGAAACAGAGCAGATCCAAGTAGGCCTTGAAGATATAATAATGAGAATCTTTCGATGAGATTTTGGATTGTTGTCTCAGCGTTTGTGATCTTGATCGTTGCAGGCTGGGTGAGAATTATCGTCTTGTATTATTAGCCTTGAGACGTGGAGTTCTCTCTGTTCAATTAAGTCATGGTGAAAGAAGTAAAAAGATTTGGCGCAATCTTGCCAGATTCGACGTAGTAAAGGAGTTTCTTAAAGTCTTCGAAAATCACAAAAATCACGTCTTGACGAGGAAAGTCCGGGTGATGGTTGCAAATCATTGGTATTGCAGAGAATATCAGCGTTCTCGAAAGAAAAGCATCGATCTATCTCTACGTAAAAGCCAGTGCAGCAACCTTGAAATATCTCCCAATTTCGTCATGCAAAGTCGCCACCATCAAATGACCACCCAACAGAGCAAGCAAAACGAGCAAGCAAAACAGGGTACGGAAAATAAAACCGAGACTGTACTCCCGCCAGCTCTGTCAAAACCTCCAAGTCCAAAGGGCCGCAGAATCAAAACTTCACTGAATGGCGTCGGAATTCAACCACATCAGTAACAGGCCCGATAATTCAAAGATGAAGAGAGAAGGCTTAGCGTCAAGACCGCTTAGTAGTCTATAAAGGTGTTAGAATATGTTTACCATGAGATGCACAAGCTACTTACAGTAGTCACCTCCGTAATTTTGCTCTTCATAAGCATCATAGTGGTGGTAACTAGGAGGGTGGGGTCGAGCTCTGTCACGAGAGGCCATAGTGGTGCCACGGTCCCACTGAGATTGGCGATTTCGCTGCTCATACCGATGGAGTTGACCATGAGCTGGTGCAAAGAGGCCTAGACATCGTGAGTTTGGGAAACTTGTCCAGAAGATGCTGAAGAACTTACCGACATGCTCAGCGTTCTCGCACGAGCGCTTGAGCTTGCTGGCGTTATCACTCTTTGGAAATTCCTCCTCAAGACCAACGAAAGGGTGACCTTGAGTATAGTATAGCTATGGTTTGATCAGGATCAGGTAGATGTGGCGTTGCAATGAAGAGTACTTGCCTTCGGCCGACAGTCCTCCTTCTCCAACATCACGGAAGAATTGCGAAACTTCTGGATCAGGCAGTCTCGACCTTGAATGGCTACAACTTGGTCAGCACATGAGCTCAAAAGATAGCGCTATTAACTTACTAGCATAGGAAATCTCCGCCACCTTATCGGATCTGAAGCACTCCCTGAGAAGGTCAATAAGTTTGTATAATTTTGAGGTTGAAATCACTCACCACCGACGGCCAGCCCTAGTTTGAACAAAGGCAATGATATCCAACGGCTGCAAAGGTTAGATTGTGGTAGAGAAAACATGGAAAGGATCTTACATCAATGAAGTTAATGAAGGCGTAACCGACGCTGAGAGGAGTTAGATGAGATCATGCAATCGAGACTCAGAAACACATACTTGCAGTTGTTGGAGAAGTCGATTCGCAAGTACATAAAGTCATATTTGCCAAACGAAGTTTCGTCAACAATCTTCTTCAAGGTGGATTGATCCATCTTGTTCGGAATATTTCGAAGCATGACCTGATTCTCGATTAGCAGCTTCAAGGAAGTAAAGACGCGAAGACTTGCTGTAGTTCGAACATCCATGCCCAGCTGAATGCGCTCCGTCGCCACGATGTTCTCAGGCTTCTTGTAGTCTCTCAGTTCTCGGTCAGAAGAGCTCATGAGAGCACGCTGGTTCCCATGCGAACGATGATGGCCTGCAGCTCGACCATGGTGATAGCTCCCATTTGCAGGATGATAACCATCAAGTTCGTAGGCGAAGCCACCAGTAGGCTGTACTCCATATCGCCCAGCACCAAAGGGTGCAACCATGAAGAGCTGAGGGTTGTATGGCACCATGGCGGTAGCATTGGGAGCATGAGCGACTCCAAGCACCGGCTGAGCATAAGCCATAGCCATAGCCATAGCCTGCTGTGGATAACCAAATTGGCTCTGTCCACCACCACCATATGGTTGAGAGGCAGCATAGGAACCGGCAATACCTTGATTTCCCAGAGCCGAAGTAGAACCAGCAAGAGTAGCATCGCCAACCGACATGTGAGCCATACCATGTGACATTTCATCCAAGGTGCTAAAAGCAGGAGGGTAAACGTAGGGGTCCTTCTTAACATCAGGCCAGTAGGCTCTGACCGCCAATTTCTTGCCCTGGTTCGTCAGTGTATGGTCAATTACATGTCAAAAAAAGGGCGTCTCTTACTTCAACTGTAATACTATTAAGACGAGAAACAGCACGAGCAACACGATCGACGTCATGCAATTCGGCCAGCATACACATCTGCTCATCACCAGGGACCGGCATCGTCTCATATGCGCAGATGGAACCGTATTGCTTTAAGAGCTCACGGACCTGGGCCTCAAAGGCATGCTTTCCAATGGCACCCTTGGCGTTCTCAGGATACTTAATTTGAAGTACGACTTGTCCTTCGTAGTCAGTGACCTTTCCGGACAAGTGTGGAAAGATCTGTAGCATCGTCAGTAATCATCCTTGACGTCGAAACCAGGAAACACTCACTTCTCCCAAAGCCTTGGTGCTGTGGTGTGAGACTTTGCCAAGTTCAGAGGCGCTAGACAGCATGTCATATACGGCCGTGGAATCAGCAACGTGGCTGTAACGAATGTAGAGGACCTTATCGCCAATGGAGTTGAATGTTTGGCTGCCTTGGAAGCGATGGTTCATAAGCTTATAGGCGTGTTAGCCAGATCATCATGGGTTGTGAAGGTGGTGGGGAATCGCGAGCAATGACTAACATTTAGGTAGTTCAGGATGGAGGGGATACCAGCGCCTTGGGCGACACACTCAATCTTCACGACGCGAGATGCCGAGGACGTACGAGTGAAGGTACCGGAGCGGGTGAGCTGGTAACCAGGCAGGCGCTGGTTATTGGCGATCACGTTCTCCAGATAGTCGGCACCAAATTGCTCTCCTGCTGTAGCCGGCTTAGCTGGCTCAAGAGCGACACGCTTGGTGTTCGTATTGGGCTCAAAAGATGAGGCCGCAGCGTTTAGGATAGCACGTGAAGTAGGGAAGAACGGGTCATTACCACCTTCAACACGCTTGTTAACAACCCTGGAAGAATGAGCAACACGGTGTCCAGTAGCAGGCTTGTAGTCGGGTGAGAACATTAAGCTGGTATCCTGCGTAATGTTGGACTCCGCATAGGAGTAAGGGGAGGTTAGCATTGCGTTCGTTGAGTGGTGCGCAGTACTGCCACGCTCAGACTGTAAAGAGATGATCAGCTTTGGGTACTACAGATGGGGAGCTGTCACTTACGTGGTCCGAACCTGGAGAACCAGCCTTGCGAGATACCTTCGTGGTACGCGCACCAGTCTCGCGATGGACTTGGGGCGTAAAGTTGCAAGGCTGCATCTTGATACGACCGAGTAAATGGAAGTGGTAGATGAGTGACTTGGATGAAGTGACTGGGTGACTGAGGAAGTACTACCCGAGATCGAGACCACTGAGGTGAGACTTGATAAAAGGAAGGTGTGACTTGAGTGTGAAGGTGTAAAGGCCGCGAGGCAAACGAAAAAGGTAGAACGTAGAAGGGGACAGGGTGATCACACGCAGGCAAGCTCACTCCAAGAAACCAAGCTGGAATCAAGACGAGCAGGACGTTGAGAGGACGTGCGGAGACGTGACAATGTACGTCTTGTGTTTGTGTGAAAACTTGATGAAGAGGAAAGCAGTGCAGGACTTCCAAACATAGGTTGGTCAAGAAAGATTGTTGTTGTGTGTGAAAGGTTTTTGGGAGGATGGATGGGCGAGGGTGGGTTAAGTACCTTGCATTTTAGCTCCGCGGGGTAGGTAGCGAATTTGATGTTCCACGCTGGGAAGGCACTCGCGTCATCACCACATACACTTACAACCAAAAAGTTCGTTCACTAGAGACGCTCACCAGAGAGTCGTTCACTTCTCACCCCTTTTTTAGCCGGATGCCAAAACGTGACGTCGCTACACAGCTTTCACTAGAAACGCTCACTAGAAAGTCGTTCACTTCTCACCCCTTTTTCAGCCGGATGCCAAAACGTGACATCGCTCAATAGCTTTCACCAGAGTTATCCACTATAATCATTCAATTCTTACCCCTTTTTTAGCCGGATGTTAAATGATTCAAAACGTGACATTGCCACATAGCTTTTACTAGAATCGTTCACTTCTTATCCCTTTTTAAGCGAATGCCGGATGATGTAGATCTTGATATCACTACCTAAGTATACAACGTCCACTAAGTAGTGTCGTTCACCAGAGCCGTTCACTTCTTGCCCCTTTTTTAGTCGAATGCTAGATGACACAAAACGTGATATCGCTAAACAATGTTCACTAGAACCGTTCATATTTTGCCCCTTTCTTAACCGGATGCCAAATAATTCAAAACATGACACCTCTCTATAGCTTTCACTAGAATCGTTCACTATCTGCCTATTTCTGATCGAGAGACACAAATTTCATTTTTAAACATTAACGTACATTATAGAAGTTATAAGTAGGTTCATTTGGACGAACAATAGGCTTTCCTATCTTGGAGAAGAGATTAGATACTTGCATTATCGCACGGCAGAATTAGTAGTGAATGAATGTGATGCTCCTAACTAGGAAGGCACTCGCATCATTATCACCACAGCCTCATCACGTGCACTAGATATGCTTTGATGAATGCGTTTACTTATTTCTTGTCCCTTTTTAGCAAGAGGTAAATATGCCATTATCTATCTCTGTTGACGTACATTATAGTAACGACAAACATGTTTGCTTGGACGGACAATGCGAAGAAGGGACTGGCAACTTGCATATCGAGTCAGCGGAGCTAGTAGTGAATCTGATGTTTAGTGTTGGGAAACCCTTATAGCAAACTACATCTCGTTCACTAACTTGACTTCCTTCCTTTTTAGCTGAGAAGCATGATATCTGTTATCATGATCCTTAAAGACATACATTATGGCAACTATAAGAATGTTCACTTGTATAGACAATAATAGCATTAGCTGAAATAAGGAGGGCCGAAGCTTATAGTATGGATGAACAATTTGCATTGGCAGGGCTAGCATTGACTTTGAGGTCCAATGTTGGGAAGCTATTTGCAACATCATTATAGCCCTGCTACTGCAAAATTGCTCCCTTTTTAATTTAAAGGAGAAAGGCAATATTGTCATTATTGCAAATGATATACATTATAATAATAATAAGTATGTACATGTGCATGGCCAATTTCTTTTCCTAAAGAGAAGAGCAAACCCTGATGAGGAGTGGAGTAGAGTGGAGTGCTGGAAAAGAAGGCCGATCTCTGAAATCGTACTGCCGACCTTAGTAGAGTAGTAGACAAGGACATCAAGCTAATAAACAAGGATAAAGCGGGCGAAAGAGTGCAAGGATCATAATAAATAAAACAAACAAGCAGCTTTATGGCTTTGGTCTCTGGTGGGGCCTCACAGCCCAAAACCCCAATACAATGTTGAGTCTGCGCCATGCCAATCTAGGCAACTTTGACGAGCCCCCTCAAAGACACGAACATTAGTTAAATAAATTGATTCATTCTCCAATATCCGTAAGTCAGCCTATTGCGATGTTGGAAGGGAATATACGAATGGCAGAACTGTTACGTGCAAAATGAGAAACGAATCTCAATATTGATAGGTACGACTTCTGTAGAGCTGCTAAATCATAAGCAGAACACTCCTGGATGAGGATCAGTCTTAACTCCTGGTTTAAGTAGCTTTGTTCTGTAATAGAAATGGAGAGTGCTTTGGCATTTTGCCAGCTATGTTAGACATTAACCAGCCCCTATTTTCGGCGACACTTCGGCGGATTGAGCCGCTAAGGCCTTTTGAGGTTTGGCGGTATTTCCTTACCCTTATCGCTAGGTTATTAAAGCTATCTTGGTTTAACTGATAAGCATCTCTGTAACATCTTGATAACTGACTAATGTAAGGATAATTATTTAACCTTTTTTAATGATATTTTCATAAAGCAAAATGAACATGGCCAGAAAACCCGCAAAGAATGAATTATAACAAAGATTGTCTGATTGGAAAGGAAGCAGTTGGGAAACCCAAAGCTTCAAGAAAACATAGGAATCAGGCGAGAATAGTTTCAGCTTGGGCAAAAGGAGGATTCTCTATTGTACGACAGAACATCAACATTAGCAGAAGCAATTGGAATCTGCTCTAGCAGCTAAAAGATAATGACGACAAATAGATGTTACTGGGGAACTTAAAGTACAGCTTTGACATAGCAAGATCTTCCGGGCTTTGTCTATTGGGAGCAATTTATACTTTGCGCAATATCGCTGAAGTGCAAAGCAAAGAGGATTTGGTGGATGACCATCAGGTGCCAGTTCCGAAGTGAAGCATAGTTGAGATTTCCAGGCTTGATTTTTTATTACAGAATTTTCATGATCAGGGCCCTCAAGAGCATATCTGAGAGCTCGAAGTTGCAATGGCACATCAAGGTCTCGTGTATTGCAACACATTTTTAACTCCTCTATCTATATTGGGATACCTAAAAAAATTATCATGTACGAAAATAACCTAGAAAGTCTTCTACAACAACACAGCAAACTGTGCAGAAAGGACTCTTTGTGCTGCACGCGTTCGTGCATGGAAGTTTGTAATCATCTATAAATTGTAGCCATTTGAGAGGCCTCTTCCCTAGGTGCATGAGGTTTTCTTTTGGCCACTGGCTCTTTGAGACTCAATTATTACAATATCTGCTTGAGAAACCATACCATGAACTTGCATCTGATGTAGTAATAATGGCTGATTGTCAAAAGCTCCCCAACTTGAAGATGTGATGAGCCCAGCCCAATATACACTCTGCTCCCAAATAAACGCGCTCTCTCAGACGCTTCTTTCATCACTGATGTTCTAGCTCACTACCAACGTCTCCTCCAAGCTCGGGGCAGTCATTTTACGTTTCATGTGTTTGGCCTAAGTAGAAAAGAAAGACATCGCTGGAGCCCTGTCCCTTGTCAAAAGTCAGCTGCATGTCTTCATGTGGAAGGGTATGCTCAAAGTCTAATCCTGTTTCCCGACTTGAAGCAGCGACGACCGAACGTATACCACAATTCCCGAGACCCAGCAGCTGAAGGGAACCGTTCGTCAGCTCTCGCGATGCGATTTGCCCTTTATAGATTGTAGAATACAGTCAACGACGAGATCGAAGTCGCGTCATCTTTAGCTTTGCTAGGGTCGGCTCGGTAAGCCGAGTTGAGTCTAGGTTATCCGCTGTCGCGGCAAGGTTACAGGTGCAAGGCTCCCGAAGCATTTCCAGGCACGAAGTCGAGACATCTCAACTCGACGACTACCACAATAGCTCCCAGCTCTCAAGGCTAATACTATGATCTGAATCTCTTGTAGCTGGGACATTTCTTGTGCAGCTCATCATGTCGCGCAAAGCGCCCCAATATGACGATTATCGGGTTGCAGTCCAGCAGGTATGCATTTCCAGGCCATATGCTACGAGTTTCTGACAGCGGCCATAGATCATCCTATCTTCCTCCGATTCCGACTACCTCGATCAGCTGATACCCGCCCTCAAAGATGCTACAAACTCGAATCGAACGCCAGGGCTCATGCAGAGCTTGTCCCTCTATGCAAATGAGCGCGAGGCTGACATTGAACGGATTGGCCTGACCAAACACGATGAGTTCCTACAGTCAGTCAATCAGCTGCAAAAAGTGCGGGAAGGGACTGTGGCCCTTACATCAGAGATCTTGAAGCTCAATCAGTCGATACAAGCAAGCACGGAGAAGCTGGCGGCGCAGAAGGAAGCTTTAGTGGACACGAAAGCTATCCGACAGAACATTGCTGAAGCTTCAGAAGCTCTGAAAGAATCTCTCAAGATACTACATGCAGTCAATCAGGCTCATGAGCTGATCAGGAAGAAGAAATACTATGCTGCATTGAAGGCGCTAGACGATCTTCAGAACGAGCATTTGATTCCTACGATTCAAAACAAATATGCTACTCAGCACAAGCTAGCAGATATGATACAGAAGTCTATTCCTTCGTCCCAGAAGGCTATTTCAGAAGCTGTCATGTCAGACCTAAATACCTGGCTGTACCGAATTAGGGAAACATCTCAGTTCCTGGGAGAAGTTGCTTTTTACCACACTGAGCTCCGACGAACGAGGCAGAAAGAGCGTATGGAATCGAATGCATATCTCCGGAACTTTAAACTTAATTCTGCTATTGAGCTGGTCTTTGACGAGAGCGAGGAATTTGATGTGCTGGACAATGAAGAGCTACAAGTTGACTTCACACCACTATTCGAGTGCTTACATATTCATGAAGCGTTGGGACAAAGCGACAAGTTTAGATCAGAATACGCTGCAACTCGAAGAAGGCAGAAGGAATTACTGCTCCCGTCTTCTGTCAGTTTGGTAGACGATGACGAGAATAGCTTGAGCAGCTTGCTTGAAGGCATTGCTGGATTCGCTATCATCGAGAAGGCAACAATGCGGAGAGCTCATAATCTGCGGTCTCCTGTTGATGTGGATGAGCTTTGGGACTCTATGTGCCAGACTGCAATCGCGCTAATAACCAAGGCGTTGGACACAATCGATAATGCAGAAGTTCTACTTAAGATCAAGGGCGTCATCGCTCTGTTCATTCAAACTATGGACGTAAGTAAAGGCTTAATCCAGCCACTTCTGTTCATGCTGACACTGAATTTAGGGCTGGGGTTATTCTGTAACTACATTGGATAACTTCTTGCTTAAGCTATTTGACAAATATGCAGAGTTGCTCAAGAAGAGATTCAGCGAGGATTTTCAGGAGGTACGCAACCAATGTTTGAATTGATGATCAAGATTGACCTTTTATAAGATTGTCTCGACCGACGACTATATGCCTATGCCTATCAGCAACATGGAAGAGTATGACAAGGTAATCAACGTCAGTTGGTTCACGCCAGACAAACCAAGAGAAGAGCTCACGTCAGGACACCTGCACAACAGAGAGATGGCATTGCTAACCCATGCACAGATTCCCATGCGTACTTCCTTTCTCTCAAATGTATCCCCTCTGTTGTATAGACATTCGGAACTTTCTCAATCAGTTTTACTTTTTCTCAGACGATCATTTCCAGCATCCGAATGTCATTGATGAGACTCTGAAAAAGGTAGGCTTCGAATTCAATACCAGCCGGACCATCACTGACCCCTGAATAAGTCGCTCGACCAGCTTCTTTCCGAAAAAGTTTGCAGCTCATTGGTCGAAAGATTGAGCTCCCAATACCTGGGCCAGATCGTCCAAATTCTCATCAACCTAGAGCATTTCGAGATTGCATGCCGAGAACTGGAACAGCTACTCATTGCAGCCCGATCATCAAGCTCAGCCGGAGGACCGATCGTGTTAGACGCCACCGAAGACTTCCGCAGCAATAAGAAGACCGCCGAAAAACGTATCTTCGAGTTGGTCAATTCCAAGATTGACGACCTCGTAGAGACAGCGGAATACGATTGGTAAGTTGTGAGCCTATATGTTTCAATGCTGAGGCTGATTATTTTCCGATAGGATGGCACCGACACTTGAGACAGAGCCCAGCAATTATATGCAGACACTGACTCGTTACCTCTCCAATATTATGAACTCCACGCTTCTTGGCCTTCCTCGAGAAATTAAAGAGTTGATCTACTTCGATGCCCTTTCTCATGCCGCAAACATGATCCTTGCACTTCCTCTTTCGCCGGAAGTCAAGAAGATCAATCCGAATGGTGTTGCTGCTCTTGCAAAGGACGTAAACTACCTCTCTGACTTCGTCGACACCCTTGACAATGCTCCTATTTTGAAGGAGAATCTGGATGAGTTGCAACAAACTGTTTTACTAATGCAGACTGAGAATCCCGATGAGTTCTACGACATCTCGATCAGAAACAAGAAGTTCGGGCGTGTGGATGCTATGAACGGCCCCAAAATCCTTGAGAAGTAAGTGTTAGTACCATTAACACACTTGCCACATGCTAACATGCATTAGAATCACTCATTCCGTGATGCAAAGTCCATCAAGAAGCGACCGACTTGGAAATTTCTCGTCCAGATTCGGTATGAGATAAGCTTTACTAGTCACGATTGTTCATATCACACTTGAACATTAGAGCCAGGAGAGCTGGGGTCGAAGATACAATGCAATCTGGGTTTTTGGTCATTACATCCAAGCCAAGAAAACAGCCACTCAGGGGGTACTAGTTGCCTCCGAAACTCCATTCCCAAATCGCACGAAATCCACCGTCTCGCCTTCCCTCCTATTTTACCCGACTTCATAATCTCTCTCACCTTCAGCGTCAGCGTCACCTTCTCCACCATCGTGGCGTGGATAGCTATGTCCAGCATCCTGGCCTACAGAAGGGTCTTGTGGTCGTTGCTGTGCGACGTGGTACATTTGCTACAATAGATTAACTTGAGTTGAGCAAACAGGAAGGCTCGGACATACCTGCTGCGGCTGCATGGGAGGATA
Organism: Phialocephala sp. D728; assembly: GCA_003988865.1. NCBI lineage: Eukaryota > Fungi > Ascomycota > Leotiomycetes > Helotiales > Mollisiaceae > Phialocephala > Phialocephala sp. D728. The sequence continues at coordinate 116,796 of QYAJ01000062.1, forward strand.
ACCATAGATACCTTCCATCTGGCCATACATCTCTTGTGGCGGTGCGCCATATCCAGCTGCTGGACCAGCCTGGACTTGAGGTGCGTACATGTTGCCTTGTTGGCGGTAATCAGGCTCTTGTGCTAGACCATGGCTAAGGTAATTATCTGGTGGAGGCATGTGTCCTTGTGGATGACCAGCCTGGGGAATACTTTGGGGTGGGAGTTGAGCACCGCCGGTGGGAACACCTGCCGAGGCTTGTGCGCCTCCTGTAGCTCTCTTTGCATGGGAAGCAGCTTCTTCGCGGGGAACGATGTCGATGAGGAAATCGAACATGTCCGACTTCGCCAAGGCAGATGCGATATCTGAGCGTTGGAGTGTACGGCGTTTGTTTTCTTCAGCGTGTATCCAAGCACGCATGGTGAGTTCTGTAATGAAGATATCACAACCCTTAGCAAATAAGATGGGCGCTTCGGCGGAAATCATCTTGACTTCAGGATCCGCCTTCATCACTTTCTTGATACGTGCAAGAGGTAGTTGATGTAGCTTGTAATCGTGAGTTTCGGACTCGAGATGGCTGATAACATGTTGCCAGTACGTCGTTAGAATGTCTTTGTAGGTGCCATGAAGACCTTGATTGACCTGCAAAACCATCAGCTTCCCATCCAAAATATGCCAATCAGAATCCATACATTTGCCCAAGCACCAGTATAGAACTCTGCGACAGGTGCGAACCCTTGAGCCGCAAGCTATTTGATCGTCAGTAAACAATGCGCCGGAGAATCGCTCGAGGTACATACTGCGGCACTGGCACCTAATCGCATTCATTAGCCAATGATTTCAAGGACTCGACCATCACAAAGAAGGCAGTGTTTGTCGTAATCTGCAGTCTGATGAAAGCGCAAACGTACCATAATGACCGCCATGAGAGGTATCATACCCAGGCTGCTGGCGCTGTTGTCCCTGCCCGTGAGACGAGCCTGGTGGATTCTGCTCCATCCTGACCGATCTTCTCCGCGCACTGACTATCGATCACCGTCTCCCCTTCTGTGTATCAAACAACGCGTTGCAAGATGCCAATGGCTAGCAAAGAGCTGCGAAGTGTAGTATGCGCGTGCGAGCTTGGAAGTGCTTGTTCGAGTCTGCGGCTCAGAGATTCAGCTCCCACTCGACAATGACGGAGACAACGGCTCTTCTCCGGACCGTCAGCTTCCGAATCTCGAACAGCGTGACCGACTCTTTCTTCGCAAACAACGTCTTGGTGAAGACAACGAGAGAGCAGCAGAGTTTGTCGCACCGCGAGAGCTTGTTGACAGCTCCCAGGTCCGAGGGTCGTGATTGGTTGGGGGCACACTCGAGCTCTCGTTCGTGTCGTTGTCGGGAACCAAGAGCGTTTGAGGTTCTGTGGTTGGGCGAAAGGCACAACCTAGGTGATAGATGGATGGATCTGGGATCGCGGGCGCACCCCGAGCAACGTTAACGAATCAGTGCCACCGATGTCAAATGTGCTCTGCTATGCGCCGGACGTCAAGCACCGATGCGAATGGTCGCCCTACGAATATTGGAATAAGGTACGCGCCTCTTACTCGCCGTCGTGCTGCTGTTGCTGTATGTCTGTATGGCTCTCGTTTGGTGCACTTTGTGGGGGGTCCGGTTGAAAGTATGGGGTTTTGAAGCACGCTTGGTGTATGTATGTTGAGTGGCTCTGGGTATTTGGGGGAGGGCAAGCCACGGTTTATATGGTGACTGGCGGTTTACATTGGGCAGCTTTTCATGCAGGAATTTGGATCTGTTTTCGCAATGGGGGTGTGCGTTGTCCATCATCCCACGAGCAAGGCTGAATCTCCCAGAGCCCCGGTGTCATGTAGGGTGAACGCACCAGGAGGCCGTTTCTGCGACTATTTTCCTCCCTCGTCTCTGCCCAAAGACAATCAACGAATAGGAAGATAGCTTCTGTAGGACTTTGAGGCCAACTTCATGCAACCGATCATCATCTAAAATCTCTTCTCCAGCTTTCCCAACTTCCCGCCTCTTGCCCCGGGCTGCCTTCACCTGACCGACTTTTGGTGATGCGCATGTAATTTGGCGCTAGGCTAAATAAGGTTACGTTAAAATATCATTTTTGCGTAGCGAGTATCGAGAATTCTGAAAGCCGGAACTCGACAGCTCTCTTGGACATTTTCACGCCGTCAGTGTCCAGCCGAACAAAATGGCAGACGACAATTTTTCCGACGAGCAGCTTCAACAATTGCTCAAGGATGCTGAGCAACGTCTGAGAAGTAAGGGCAAGAGACAGACTCAAGTATCTGAACTATCTGCCCTGTCTAGCAGGTACTGCGCCTCCAAACATCTCACCCGAAGCCTCCGAAGTATCTTGCTGACTATGGCATGCAGTATCCCCAGGATTGCATCTGGTAACAAAATCAAATCCTACATCAAGTCTACAGTACATGGCCCCCAAATCGATTCTTCGCATCTCGTCAGCGAACAGCAACGCAAACTGGCCAATTCATTCCGTGTAGTAGAAGATCCTATAACTGCCAAGAAGAGGGCTGAGCATGTATGTGGGATCTTTAACTTTCATTTTCGACAATCCTTCTATGAGGAAAATTATCCCAATTCAACCATGACGCAGAATGCGGTCCCGTCTTGGGTACTGTCCTGCACAAAATGATGCCTTTATATCATAGTTACACTGAGAAGAGAGATGTTACCTTTTCACTGGAAGCTTTGTTTGGACACTGCTGACAGAATGACCTCAGGAAAAGAAAGCCACTGCAGGCGCAGACTGGTATAACCTTCCTCGGACAAACCTTACCCCAGAATTGAAGCGCGACTTGCAATTGCTGCGCATGCGAGACGTCCTTGATCCAAAGAGACACTATAAGAAGGAGAGCGGGAAACCACACATTCCAGAATTTTCGCAAGTCGGCACGATCATCGAAGGACCTACAGAGTACTTCAGCGCCAGACTCTCGAACAAAGAGAGGAAGCGAACTCTGGTCGAGGAGATTCTGGCTGGAGAGGTCACAACTGGCCGGTTCAAGGCAAAATATAATGAAATTCAGGCGACAAAGACCAGCGGCAAGAAAGCTTATTATAAGAAGCTGAAAGCCATGCGTAAGAGCGGCAGAGTCTCGAAGACTTGATCTGCGTATATACGCCCCCGAAAGAACGCTATACTCAACGATATATGTACAATCACCCTAGCCGGACATCTCCATCTCGACGATCTTGATGACCAGTTTCTGTCCAAGTCAGTCTTCAGCATTATCAGATTAGACAAAATGGCGGGCGAACCTTGATCTTTTCGGCAGCCAAACAGCTGTTCTCAAGGACCTCGTCGTGAGTAGCCTTGCCTTCAGCCAATACCTCGTCAAGCTCGGTCTCGCCGGTCTCCGCTAATGTAGGATCATCGCCTCGAGGTCCTGGATCTACCACGGCGGCATTGGTGATCAAGCTCAAACCAAGGACACGAATATTGCTATGCCTAGCTACGATAACCTCTGGTACTGTACTCATTCCTACCATATCAGCCCCGAGGCTTCGTAACATTCGACTTTCAGCTCTTGTTTCATAACTAACACTATCAGCAGGTGATCGTTGTATGTGGCTGAAAGGTGTACGTTGGCCCGCTCACAAAAGCATACACCCCTTCGTTCATGTTCGAGGCGCCCCCGACGATTTCTACCCAAGCCTTATGTGCAACACGTCTGAGTTTGAGATCATAGGTGTCGGAGAGTGCAAGGAATCGCGGACCGAAGAAATCAAGATTTGGCCCTCGCAGCGGATGGATTCCTGCCAAGCCTGGGAGGTTGATATGCTTGTATGGTTACCTCTGTACACCAAAATCAATGAGAAGCACTCACATCATTGAGAAGTACGATATCTCCGACTTGATATTCCGGGTTGAGGCCTCCAGCTGCGTTGGTGACTAGTAGGTCATGAGTGAGATTTTTTTCGCTGAACATTTTCACCTACCTATCAGTGTCTTCATTCCCAGCACATGAAGGACTCGGATCGGGAAAGTCGCAGTTGGCAGCTCGTAGCCCTCATAGTAGCTAGGCTGCTCAGCTTAGGCTAAGTAAAAGGCACTTTTCACTTACTGCGCTCTCCCATTCATCAACACAGCAGGAGTGTTTGTTGTCCCAACATAACCAAAGACAAGCTTGCCTGCATGTCCATCAACTAGAGAGGAGTCAGCGCTGTACTTTCAATGTATACTTTTCTTGTCCAATGTCTTCATTTGACGCGATTACTTGCGTGATGATCTGCTGTCCAAAATTTGTCGTGTCCTTTCTCATTCAAGTGCTCACATGAACATACCTGTGCTGACAGGGAATCCTTTGATATCTCTGTGTCTAGTGAGTGCTAATCCAGGCCTATTCGACTTTGTAAATCTTACTTGTATGGTATCTCAATTCTCGCCCCACCCAGTGCCGTGTCCAACCCTGACAGTCCTGACAACCCAGAACCCCCAATAATGCCGGTCTCAGGAACAAGCATTTTAGGAAGTATAGATCTGATATAGTTTACTGCCTCCCAGCAAAGATCCATGGAGTTTGCCATATTGTAGATACCTTTTGACGTGACCGGGATATTGTAGTGAGACGTAGCCTCGCGATGCGCGATTGGTGACGATGAATCGGCTAAGAAATATTTTGGCCTCAACTCCAAATTCACCCCAAAACCTCTATACTGACCAAAAAATGGCGACGTCGGCTTCAATGCGATTGCCTTGGAGGGCAATTGTGCGCTCTGCGACAGTGAATACTCTCTTCATCCTCCGAAATCGCTCAAGATAGAAACTAATGAATTGTAGCAATGCCCATCGTCCCATCTAATTCGAGCCTCACACCGTGCCACACTCCCTATTCGAGAGCACACTCGACAATACTTATCTTACTCCACATTCGATTCTCCTGGATTAGCTACTCCTGCTGAAGAGCTCAATCGGTCCCCTTCCAAACCTTCTGCAAATCCCGCCTACCCCTCGCAAACAGCACCACAATCCCAAGCCCTCAAAATAGAGCAAGAACCAAATCCCAACGCTCCCCCACCAGAAATAACACATGAATCGGACGTCTCCGTTCTCGCAGAAAATGATATTCGACTCCCACGTTCCGTCCAAGCAGTCTACCTCCGGCCCCTGAAAAGGACACCCACCTATGGTGTCCCAACTTGCGATCTCCAAATTCGCTCTTACTCCATCCGCAACCTCGAATTCTTTGCAGATTTCGCTCTCAGAGCAGCATACTATTTGGGTCTTCCTGCTTCGGGACCAGTAACATTGCCACGGATAAGAGAGAGATGGACCGTTCCGAGAGGAAGTTTCATTCATAAGAAGAGCCAAGAGAATTTTGAGCGAAGGACTGTCAGGAGATTGATCCAAATTAAGGATGGAGAGGCTGAGACGCAGGAGATCTGGTTGGCCTTTTTGAGGAAACATGCTTATTATGGGATTGGAATGAAGGCTAATGTTTGGGAGTTTAGTAAATTGGGTATGTCTACATTTTCTGACTGCTTGCTACGTCTGGCTTTGATGGGATTGAAGCTAATTGATGATAGATGTGGGTAAGGAAATGGATGCTCAGATGGAGAAGATGAAGGATGTGCTAGAACCTACGTTGAGCAATTTAGCTTTCAATAAGAAGAGCGAGCTTGCTTCTAAGGCAGTTTCTGCTCTCAACAAGGCGAACTTCAGGAAAGCTTCTGGTGCTAGTGGGCCAATGCAAGATAAAAGACCGAAAGGAACATGGCCGGCTGGAAGACAGACCCTTGTCCCGTCGCAGAGGGACCTGGAGAATTGGTGAGAGAGTTACGTTGGTCACCAGAAGGTTCTGGTTGTATATGATGGATATTGTAACAGTAGCAACAAATGCATTGTAGAAAGCATATGAACAACATCGAAACTCTGTATAGAGCTAATTTTCTTCTCCCCTAGATCTGACTTTCCTCTTGCCCCTACATCCCAGATTTGAATAGAAAATATCACGTGTCACGGCGTCTATCTCACAAAATCACATTTCAGCTTCATGCATCTCTCCTTTCCACCACCAAACAAGATGCTGCCTTCCTGCAGCCCCTTTCGACTCCGACTCCTTTCCCATCCCCTCCGGACCCTCTCCTACCTCCATACCCTCACCACCCTTCCCCTCTCCCTTTCCCCCCCTCAATCCCGTCTCCAATCCTCAACCTCGTCCTCGCCCCTATCGCGTCCACACGTGATATTCTCCGGCATCCAACCAACCGGCATCCCCCATCTAGGAAACTACCTAGGGGCTCTCCAAAACTGGGTTAAGTTACAGAATGAGGCGGAGAGAGAGACGAGGTTATTGTATTCGATAGTGGACCTGCATGCGATTACAGTCCCACAAAATCCGGGGGAATTGAGGAGATGGAAGAGGGAAAGTTTAGCAACGTTGTTGGCGGTTGGCTTGGATCCGGAGAGGAGTGTGTTATTTTTTCAGAGTGATGTGAGTTGGTTTTTTGCTGTCCTTTTGAGGATGGGGATATGAGTGAAGATGAGAAGGGAAAGAGGCTGATGAGGATATATAGGTTCAAGCTCATTCGGAGCTGATGTGGATTCTGAGCTGTACGGCGAGTATGGGGTATTTGTCTCGGATGACGCAGTGGAAGGTATATCTCCCTCATCTTCTCCGTATAAAAGGCTAATTTTTCACAGAGTAAGCTGTCATTGTCAGATAATACATCTCCGCTTGATGAGAATAGTAAAGCTAAGCTTAAGCTGGGACTTTTTTCTTATCCGGTGCTTCAGGCTGCGGATATTTTAGCTCACAGGTATGTCACTCATTTTCGAAGGCGGGAATGGTGCTGATTATGTTGAAGAGCAACGCATGTCCCTGTTGGGGAGGACCAGAGCCAACATCTTGAGTTTGCACGGGAATGCGTGACGAATTTCAATCATACTTACGGAGGGGACTATCTCATTGCTCCACAAACGATTCTCTGTACGTCCCATCTTCTCTCCACAATTTCATTGCTTTCCTAGATTGTAATATCTCTCCTTCTTCCTCGCTTCCCGTCTGATCCTCGCAACTATCACTAATGCACCCAGCAGCACCCGCAAAACGCATAATGTCCCTCACTGATCCGCTCTCCAAGATGTCCAAATCGGCCTCCAACCCCCTCTCCCGCATCCTGATCACAGACCCCCCGTCTGTCATAAAAAAGAAACTCATGTCCGCCCTTACTGACTCTACCAATTCCGTCTCCTATTCCCCAACTTCCCGACCAGGCGTCACTAATCTTCTCCACTTACTGAGTGCTTTCCATCCCGATGGAAAGAGTGCTGAGGAATTAGGGAATGAGCTAGAGAGTAGTGGGCTGGGACTAGGAGCTTTTAAGACGCTAGTGGCGGAGAGTGTGAGTGAAGGGTTGAAGGGTGTGAGGGAACGTTTTGAGGAAGTAATGGGGGAGGAGGGGTATTTGGAAAAGGTTGCGAGGAAGGGAGCGGAGAGGGCGAGGGAGAGTGCTGATAACACGATGCAGGTTGTTAGGGGGGCGGTGGGGTTGTAAAACTTGAGCTTGTGTATATACTTGTAGATAAGGCTGGTTTTATGAGTATTGTATAGATTTAGAAAGCAGTATACCCCTCTTCTCAAGACTCAATGTAAGCTCGAGACAATTCTGTCTTGTCAAACATAATTATATATTCTCCAACAACCTCGGTGTTTAAATCTCAAGCACTTCTTCCAACTTATTCCCCCGTTACATTTCCGCCTTGGCTTTACTTATTCAACATAGTGACACCAAATTTCCAATCCCGATATCCGACCTCACTTCTCACAATTTACAGACCTTAAGCTATTTCTAGACTTCCCTTGCAATGGCAGCCTCTGGCCATAGCTAAAGGAGTTGTCGTAGAGATAATAACCGATTGCTGATTGCTCTTTGTTTTATACTTCTGTTCGTACTTTCATGCTCACCCCTTGTTCTAATGTCTACATGCTTGCCCTTTTGTCCAGATCACTTCTGTTCACGTCTCTTTGCTACTGCTTTCAATTAGACGTTGTCCGCTACAAGTTTTATTGACAACCTTTCACTGTTGTCTTGGTCCGAATTGTAAAAGTCTTTTCTCTTATATCTTGCTTTCTAACATCTTCCTCCTTAATGTCTGCCCCATTAATATTTTTTCTCCAATCTACTCTTACTAACGTTCTTCCCTCACTTCAGTCTCTTCTCTACCAAAGACTTCTACGCTCATGTCTCCTTTACCCATGTCTTTCCCATAGCCGTCTTTCTTGGTACCATTAGTTTAACTTTTTACCTATTCTTCATCATTATCCACGCCCTCCTTCAAAGATATCCTCTTCCCCAATTTCTCCCTCAACGAATCCTCTCCGCCCATCTCCTTTTCACTATCAAAAATGGTACCCATTACCAAATACAACCCTCTACCCGCTCACTTTCAAGACCCATCCTCGGTGCTTAAAAGAGTGGTGAGATAAGGGAGAGAGGGGAGCGAGGAGGGAGTCCCGGTCATTTGCATGTTAGGGACGTTGTGGTGTCTGTGCTGAGTTGCGTTGTGTTGCGTTTGGAGGGTGAGGATGTATTTATCCATGATTCTTGGGCAGGAGTAATATTGAGAATTGGGAATTAGCAATGGGAGTGAATAGGGTGGGGATATGAGGTGGAGTGTGCTTTGGGAGGTGGGTGGAGAATGAGGGGTGTGGTGGGAATGGTTTTGAGAGACTTATTATGGGTTTGGTCTGGTGAGAATGAAGGGATGGGACATCAAAACTAAAGGAGAGAGAAATTGCTATGCTGCATTTTTCTCAATGATGAAGAAGGAGGTCTTGTGCAAAACGCCTGCTGCCCTTGGCATAGACTCCGAAGATTCCGAGAAGTTTCCCCCAGTTTCGAAGATTGAGAGGATCTGAATATGTGACACATCAAAACGCCCGAGATAAGAATTATAGCTTTTAAAAGTTTGAGCTAGGGGTGTGACTTTTGCTGCTGAAGATGTGTAAGTCAAAATAGAAGATTTAAGTGACCTTGCATGTGTAGCTTGTCACGACACTCTACAGTAAGAAATCATAGCATTAGAAAGTTTCATGCATGGGTGAGACTTTCACTGCTAGAAATGTAGATGCGTGGCTTGGAAAGATGCTCGGAGAAATAAAATATGACTATTGAAAGTTCGATTCGTGGATGTAACATTCGTTGTTCGGAACTAGGTGTTCAATCCGGAGATTAAGGATATTGGAATTCATACTCGCTTTATCAAACAACGAGAAAACTCGAGGGCATATCGTACAAAGAAGGAATCTCTTCACGCAGTCTTCGGTCTCTTATTCTCCAGGTACCACTACTTTCGTCAGTAATTACTCCGGAAGCCATGCAAAAGGTTCACACATACCTTACAAGCCTTCTCAACCGCAACATCCAAAGGCTCCCTAACCTCGTAACCTAACCTTTCCTTCGCCTTGTCACAGTTCGCTGTAAACGTGGCACAAGCATAGTAAACATCATTGACTTTCAATGGCGACTTCTTCCCCACCAACCCGTAAAAGAACATCATCACTCTTGCTAGAATCAACGCGAAGCCCTTACTGAGCACTGTAACCTTCTTCTCGCCTTTGTCTCCGAAGTGCTTGTAGAATGTCCGGGAGAAGGTCCAGAAATGGATATGTTCTCCTGTGATGAAGAAGGCTTCTCCATCAACACGTTCCGATTCTGGAATCGGGATAGATGATGCGTAGGCTCGGAGCAAGGCGACGGCAGCTGAGACGTGGACTCGTGCTACATCTAGGACTGAGCCGTAGTCTGAGAGAGCTGTGTCATCGCCTATTTGCATAGTCGGATCTCCATTGAAGTATAGCTCGCTAATGGTCGGTGTCACAAGGTTGTCTCTGATACCTACCATCCCACCTGGTCTCAGAGCGCATGTTCGGAGGCCACTGGGCTGATTGGCTTCTAAAACAAGCTTTTCCGCACTAGCCTGTATAGTTTTAGTATTTTCAAGTGCACGGAGGTGACGGGTTTACCTTCGACCTGGCATATGGATCCTGCTGATCCTTCCCCAAAATCAATGGCCAGGACTCATCTGCGTTCGCAGCACCAGCTTCGAAATTGGGAAGAATAACTGAAAGGCTGGATGTGTAAACCAGCGCCTTGACACTCGTGTGTTGAGCGGCCAATATGACATTCTTCGTCCCTTCTATATTGATATCTTGAAATTGCTGTTCCTTGGCGGTCATTGGTGGGGGAGTTGCAGTATGGAAGACCACGTCTATTTTGTTTTCCGCGAAGATTGATTCGATATCTGGGACTCCAGCAGCGTTCGTCTTGCTGATCTCGGCATCAATGTACTTTACGTCGGGATGATGATAGGAAGCTTTGGTCGCTGAACGACTGGCAACATATATCTCAGCCGTACATGATGAACGAAGAGCATCAACAATGTGACTGCCCAGAAACCCGCAACCGCCAATGACAACCACTTTGCCCAGGTCTGGCTTGGATGAAGGATCAGCCATGACGAGGAAACGACTCACGGCCTTGTGTAATCTATCTGCTGAAGATAAGGAAGTCTGAGTAGGGTGCAGTAGTTGCTGGTTTATATACCTTTGTATGGGGTCTTGGCCCAGGCAGACCGTTAAGCCTTGTAGTACCCCTCAGTAAGCTATCTGAAAGCTGATTGGTGCACTTGCGACCGAAGCAATCACAGAAAGGATCGCATTCAAGGGGCGAATACGAACCCCTACCTCGCTCGCTCCTCCCCCTGAGACCTGATGTCCACCTAGAAGCAGTAACTGTTGCGACGTCCAAGGAAATGGTGCCTCGAGAAGAAATCTGCATACGTGGAATACTGTGTTTTACAGCACAGCTTATCCAGATATATAAAGGAAACAATACATGTGAATTGATTGATATCGTTTTCTAACCCAGTGGTTTCGAAGCGTGCCTTGTAAACCTCCTCGCTATCCTGGCTCCACGACGTGGGAGACTGAACGACAGTGTCGTCACTTGCCGACATGGAACAGATCTGCCCGAAGCTACGCATCTGCACAAACTTTACTCTATCAATTAAGGGTGTTGTCCCGCCTGCAATCAGACTACAATGCAGAGATTGATCGTGTGAGATCAAGATGTACGTGCTCGGGTTCGGCAAAGAAGATCTCAGCCTCGTCAAAAAAAACCGCGCTAGTGAACGCGAGACCCCAGAAAATCATGGTCGACACCTACACGGGACAGTTGACAACACCAGTCGCTATCAACTTCTGTTTTAATAGCGCATTACCATGGCTTCTTCGTCGCAACAGAGGGTGATCCACCAGGATTACATAGCTCGAATACGATATTCCAATGCCTTACCACCGCCCCCTAATCCTCCCAAACTCCTCGACATCCCGAATACTGGCCTTGCGAGTGGACAGTACACCACACCTGGCTTCGCATCAAGACTTGCGCGCGATCAGCCGCTGAATATCGAGGCAGATGCCGAGCTTGGTATGCCATTAGACCTGGTGGGCATGCCAGGTATTTTCGACGGAGATGAGAGTTGTAAGTGTCGCGCAAATTGTCCAGGCGCAAGAGCTCATTTTCTACACAGCTATACAAGCACCATTACAACCGCCACCAGTCCACCCTCATGATCGCGCACTTCTCCGACCTCTGTCGACGCTTGACAAGCCCAAATTCTCGGATTCTGGTGTCTCATTCTTGCGACGAACAGAGTACATCTCATCCTACACGTCTAAATCTCGCTTTGATACGACGACCTCGAGATCCTTGGCTGATACCGCAGGCCGTCGGAAGAAGAGAGCGTCGGAAGATCTCGACAAGGAGTCACCTGAATACATCAAGAGTCAGGTAGAGAAGAGCTTCGTGATTGCGGCGCAAAATCTCAAGAGCGGCCAATTCATGAAGCACCCTACAAAGAAGAACCTCAAGCTCGTTGATTCTTTTCCTCTCCTCCCCGATCTCACTGCCTTCCCAGATGCTGGCGGCTATGTCACCATCAAATTCCTCGCCAACCCTCTTCCACCCAGCTCGACGTACGACATTCGATTGGAGAACAGTATCCTAAAGCCCATGGAGCCAGATGAGACGATTGAGAAGGCCAAGGCCGAAGCGCAAGAGCTGCACGAGCGAGATCCAGAGCGTTATCCTGCTCCGGATGGGTCTATGGAATACGAATTCTACCTCACAGAAACACCTGCCGAAGCCTTGACATTCAAGCGCAAATTCGACGTCCTTGATCCCGACAACGATGATGAAGATCTCTATCCCCAGAAGAATGCATCAGGCGAGGGCTGTATACGCTTCAAGCGAATTCGCGCTTACGAATCTGCTCTAATCACCGGAAGCACGGCTGATAAATACGACGAGGAGGTCTGCATTGCGGTACATGATGGGTCGGATGGAGTACATCAGAAAGGCGCATACTATTATCCTGTGCTTCAGAAGATCCAAATCCGACCGCAGAGAACGAAGAATATCAACATCAAGAGGAATAGATTCCAGGGTACGCAGGACGAGGTGATCAGGGCCCAGACTGATTTCGTGGATATGAGGATTGAGGATCCGGATGAGAAGATGAAAGCTGAGCGGGATATGTTTGCGACGTATCCTTACGGCAAGGATGATGAAGAAGAGGATGGAGAGGAAGAAGAGACGAAGAGAAATGGGGAGGATGAGGGATCACAGAATGATGATTGAGGGGGTCTAGTGATATTACGAGAAGCGAAAATTTCCAGCGCTGAACAGCAGTCTGGTCTTCCATAGATGACAACTTGAGGACAGAAAATCTGAGGGGTGCATAGCAAGGCGTTAACTACTCTGTGGGCTGTACATTACGGCGTACTAAAATCGAAGATATACAAACCTAGGCCTCCAGAACGTCTCTTGTCTAGTTCTCTACAGCAGTAGGTATCTTTGGGTTAGAAATATTAATCTATGGAATGGCTGTTGGAAGCCGCGGCGTCACCTTCAAATTCAATCCCCACCACCACGTGTGGTGATGTATCTGCATGATCTACCTGTCTCAATAAAACAGGCCAAAGTGTTCTATGAGCAACTACCTATGTGTATACGCATGTGCTCACAATTGTATATAGCACGTGACTCTCGGCTCGGCGTTAAGAATGGTCACGCTAGCTTTGATAATCATGACTGCACGACGAGTCTCGAAGTTACCTCCAGGGTCCCGGACGTCAACACCACTTATTCTGCCGATGCGATAATAATAGTAGTCACTGCGATCACGGACCAGTGGCTTCCTTCTTCCTCTTGTCCTCCCTTCCCGCAGCAAGTATGGCCTCGATATTACGACAATCAAGCAATCTTGCTCGGATATCAAAATCTTCCCTCCAAGCCGCCACACGAACCTCTCTCCGCGTATCGAATCACCGACCATTATTGAGTTCGAGAATAGCGATTGAGCAATCGAGAGCGTATTCGAAAGGGAAGAATGATAAGGAGAAAAATGCACAGAAGAAAAATGATAAGGTGACGGACAAGAAAGATGCGGTGCCACCTACCAAACCAGCGATTGGGACAGAAAACCTCTATAATAGCACCTCGCCTCTGTCGAAGAAGACGGAGGAGTCCGGCGTGCCTCCTGCGGACAGCAATATGAGTAAGATGACGCCGGAGGAGGAGAAAATGGTTGAGGACCTGCTGTCTACGTTGAAGAAGGGTCTGCCGAGGGGACAAGTGGAGATCATTGAGCGAGCGTTTGAGAATATCAAGAAAGAGGGGATTCCGAAGGAGTTGAGGGAGTTGGTGGATGAGGTTAGAGGGAAGCCGATGACACTTGCGACGGCGGCGAAGCTGACGAGGTTGACGAGCCAGATGGCGAGGAAGCAGGCGGAGAGAGAGATTGAGCAGGAGTCGAAGAGTACGGATTTCAAGTCGAATGAGAATGGAGGTGCGGGCTCTCCTCCGCCGCCGCCTTTTGGTAATCAGAAGAAGGAAAGTGGTGGCAATCAAGATGGGTTCAAGTTGGCCGATATCAAGCTGGATATGAGTTCGTTTCTATTGTCAGCTTTTGTGTCATATCTTCTCTATCGGATGGTTATGCCGGGCGAGAGCAAACGAGATATCACATTCCAGGAGTTCCAGAGCACGTTCTTGAATAAGGGATTGGTGGAAAAGTTGACGGTCAGTTCCGGAGGAAGGGTTCGGGTCGACTTGCATCGCGAAGCTACACAGTCCATGTTCCCCGATTCTCCTGCCGTCAATCCAAATTTCCATTATTATTTCACCATCGGCTCTGTCGAAGCATTTGAACGCAAATTGGATGAGGCGCAAAACGAGCTTGGAATTCCTAGCAATGAGCGCATCCCTGTCAATTATATTGGTGCAGAGACAGATGGCTGGACCCTGCTTATCAACTTCGGGCCAACGATTCTGTTTATCGGTGCCATCTATTTCCTCACAAGGAGTGCGGGTAGAGGAGGCGGTGGTGCCAGTGGAGTCTTCGGCATGGGCAAGAGTCGAGCCAAGCAATTCAACCACGAGACAGATGTCAAGGTCAAGTTCGCTGATGTTGCGGGTATGGACGAAGCAAAGGCTGAGATTATGGAATTCGTTGCTTTCTTGAAGACTCCTGAGCAATTCCAAAGACTCGGCGCTAAGATCCCACGAGGTGCTATCCTTTCCGGACCTCCAGGAACGGGTAAAACGCTGTTGGCAAAAGCTACGGCTGGTGAATCTCAAGTGCCATTCTTCAGTGTCAGTGGATCCGAATTCGTGGAGATGTTCGTTGGTGTTGGTGCCTCGCGCGTTCGGGATCTCTTCGCTGTGGCTAGAAAGAACACACCTTGTATCATTTTCATCGATGAAATCGATGCAATTGGTAAAGCTCGTGGAAAAGCAGGTTCGTTTGGTGGCGGCAACGATGAAAGAGAAGCTACGCTTAACCAGATCTTGACCGAGATGGATGGTTTCAATACTGCTGAGCAGGTCGTTGTACTAGCTGGTACGAATAGACCGGATGTACTTGACAAGGCCTTGATGCGACCCGGTCGTTTCGACAGACATATTTCTATTGACCGACCAACGATGGAGGGTCGAAAGCAGATCTTTATGGTGCATCTGAAGAAGATTGTCACGAATGAGGATCTCCAATACCTTACTGGACGACTTTCGGCTCTTACTCCTGGTTTCTCTGGCGCTGATATTGCTAATTGTGTCAACGAAGCTGCTTTGATAGGTATGTACTTCTCCTTGGGCCACATTGTCTGTACTAACATCTCCCAGCTGCTCGAACTAGCGCCAAATCAGTTGAGATGATCCATTTCGAACAAGCCATCGAGCGTGTCATTGGTGGTCTCGAGAAGAAGTCCCTTGTCCTTTCACCTGAGGAGAAGAGGACTGTCGCCTACCACGAAGCTGGCCATGCCATTTGCGGCTGGTTCTTTAAATACGCCGACCCGCTCCTAAAAGTCTCCATCATCCCCCGTGGCCAAGGTGCTCTTGGGTATGCGCAGTACCTCCCAGCCGGAGACACTTACCTCATGAACGTGAACCAACTCATGGACCGGATGGCCATGACTCTGGGCGGCCGTGTCTCTGAAGAACTCCACTTCGAGACCGT
Organism: Phialocephala sp. D728; assembly: GCA_003988865.1. Lineage (NCBI taxonomy): Eukaryota > Fungi > Ascomycota > Leotiomycetes > Helotiales > Mollisiaceae > Phialocephala > Phialocephala sp. D728. The sequence goes on from QYAJ01000062.1 coordinate 132,343, forward strand.
AACATCTGGCGCTTCAGATGATTTCAACAAGGTTACGAGATTAGCAACAGCCATGGTCACACAATGGGGAATGAGCAAGAAACTTGGTCCTCTCCACTTCGAAGACAACGATCAGAAACTCCACAAGCCCTTCGCGGAATTGACAGCTCAAACTATCGATTCGGAAGTCAGACGGATAGTCGACGAAGCATATAAGCAATGCAAAGATCTCCTTACCGAGAAGAAGAAGGAGGTTGGTATCATTGCAGAGGAACTATTGGCAAAGGAAGTTCTGGATAGGAACGATATGGTAAGGTTACTTGGGCCGAGACCATTTGACGAGAATAAGGATTTCATGAAGTATTTTGGTGGTGCCGGTGTTGGTGGGAAAAGCGCCCCACCGCCATTCCCAACAGAGAGTACGGATAGCCCGCCTGAGCAGCCGAGCGCTGCGTGAGGGCTGAATGAGAGCATCCTAGAACGGAGCCTCGCCCCTTCAGGAGTGCGTCGACTGGAGCGAGGACTTTCCGATACAGGAAAGTATTGTACTATTTAGACCCACAGAAGATGAAGATGTTCGGACAGGATTTTTGTACAGGCATGCATAGCATTTTCGGCGTTGCGTCAGATCTCGTCTCGTCTACTTAGGCTTGTTCATTCGTATCAGCAGGCAGGCGAAGGTAAAACTCAACTCTTCTCTTTTGTTCGAGTCTCGACGTGCTGTGGCTGTGGCTGTGTGGCATGTACGAAGCTCGCTTGTTGGAAACAGAAGGCCAGCTGGCGAGTAAGTAAACAAATAGGTAGATAGAGAGAATACTGTATATGTACTCAAATGTGGTTCCCAAGTTGCCCTTTCATTCAAGTATCTAGATCCAGTATGATAACTTCGAAATTGTGTAAGAGGTACCGGACTTTTCGTGATTATGTTATTTGATTCGAGGACGGACCTCTCTTCCTTTTTCTACGCTGCTCTACTGTATCCGAAGCATAGGTACTTACTGTCTTCATGCCTGGTCCGAAACCATAGTCTGAGATGGTAAATTCGCTTAAAAGGGGAGAGTATGGAGCTGGTTGAGTGCAGTTGTGATAGAGCTCTACGATCAGGGATAGACCACAACCAACCCTGGTAAGCTGATGCAATATGCTTGACTTCACGACTTCAAAAATCTATTCCGCGATCTGTGCATAGCTTCAGCTAAATGCCACAAGAAACTTTATTGAAATTGCTTATCACGTGAAGATCAGCACCCCTTACAGGGTAGATTTCTAATCGAGAGGCAGCTCTGCTCGTCGCTCGTCTATCAGCTTCTCCATCTTCCCTCATCTCCGCAGATAATGCTTCGCACCTCACTCTACTCAAGTATTACTCAACCCCTTCCTCTCCAATAACTTCATTCCCTTTTCACATCGCCTTGAACCATCAATTTAACAATGGCGAGCTACGAGCGAATCATGGCCGCAGCTGCGAGCCAGGAAGAATTCAAGAGACTCTTCGCCAACCTTCAAGGAGCTGCTTCCCCCATCAGGGTTCCGACTCAAGCACAGCTACGTTCGCTAGCACACGCTCTCGACACCCCCAATCTCATGGACTTCGAATTCATCTCTGATGAAAACGAGAGTCTCTCCCCCGCGGAAATCTTCACTAAGCTGCAAGACGCTACCGGTGAAATGCGGGACCTGATCTGGGCTGTTGCTATGCACTTTGATACAGGCATGGACATGGACGAAGATTACCAGGGCGTAGACGAAGATGGAGATGAAGATCTTATTTCAAGTCCAAGCCCGAAGGAGACTGCGACATTCACGCTATTCAACGAGCTACCGTATGAGTTGCGTGACAAGATTTGGAAACACGCGTCTGAATCCAACCGTCTCGTCGAAATCATCTGGCAAACGAGAGAACAGCGCTGGTGGGCTTCAAGATCCTCTCAAGTCCCTCCTCCAGGCGTATTTGCAGCCTGTCAAGAGTCTCGTGACTCGACAAGAGCTGTCAGGGAGAGGTGCATCATGAAGGTATTCGGGACTTGGACTAATATCTATAGTGATTTGTTGTGGATGAATAGTTTTCAAGCTATCCTGAATAGGCGTTTCATGAATTTCTGTATGGATCTTTATGAGGTGTGGAAAAATCCTGACAGGGACGAGGACCTTGATGATTCGGAAGACAGGGCGCTTACGAAGCTCCCGAGATTGGCGGTCAGCTGGGAAATGTGGGAGGGCATGCTAGATAGGGGTGAAATAGATGATGATTTGAGTGTTGGTGGTGAAGGTGGATTGTTGAGAGAGAATTTCAAGGGGTTGAAGGAGTTGGTACTGGTGCAGGTTGAGAATGTGATGGATCGGGGTGGGAAGTTGTACAGAGATGAGAGGGTGTTGGTTGAGGATGAGCTGTTGGATGCGAAGCCGTCGAAATTTCTTCTCAATCCTGCTAGTGCAGTGGAGAGGGCCCGTGAGAATTTAAAATTCGAGCCAGGTCAGTGCGAGATCAATTTGAAGAGGCTGCAAAGGGGTAATGATGGCGTGGGGGGCGCGAGATCTGAATATCTGTTCAAGGATCCGAGCTTTTTCGGCGTGATTACATCACTGGCACAGATGGAAAGTATATTGGCTTGAGGAAGGGTGTACATTACCTAGATGTTTCTTCCATTTAAAAGGCCATTGCAGATTATCTGTCTTCGCCTTTGTATTTTCGAACTGAATCTGCAATAGAATGTCTGGTAGACTTCCGCTCTCCACTACTGAACTTGCCATGGATCCTCTCAAGTATAATGAAGCCGCACTCAATCCCTCACCCCAACCTCAAGTTAGCTCTTTCTCCTCGTCACCCAGAAGCCCCAAAAGTGTATCATACTACAGGGTGCTTCATAGATTGAGGTCACGTGATGGGCTTAGGGCAGATATCCTGTATTTTCCATTTCCCCTTTTGGCTCTTCACACCTTCCAATGCCCACTTCCCTCTTACTTTTCCGAACTTCTCTCTGTGCCAAAGTGGCTGTGAAAACTTCCCTGCTCCTAGAGTCGATTGGGTAGTGAAAGATGTTGTCCACGGGTTTATCGAGGCTTCAGAGAGCATTTCAAAATGCAAAGTTGACATCGGACACTAGCTCAGATGGGAAAAAGAGGACGGTCTCGAGAACAATCCTTTGGCATCCCGATTCATCGTCCACTAACTTGGGAATCATGAGCTGAACGGTATAATTAAACACTTTATAAACACCAGAGCCACGTCTTCTTTCGGACTAAAAACACTAGCATTGCATTCATCGTTACCTCCCCTCCAGCGCTTTCATTTCCTCACTCAAACCAAGTAACTCTGCCGTCCCCGTCCAAAGTTCCTCCTGCTTACTAATATCCAGACTCTCGGGACTACTCGTGAACACAGATCTCCCATCGACATACTCCCCTCCATTCAACCCCTCATCCCAACAACACCATAGCAAATCTGCTCCAGCCACAGCCGGCGTCCTCAGACTTCCATTCTTCCAAAACAGAACTGAGAGGGATTGGAGAGGGATGAGTGCGTATTGCATTACGATTCGGATATACCACGGTAAGGAAGAGGTGAGCGTCGTTCCTCCAACGCAGCCTGGTGAATTGGCTAGGATTTGGATGTGGGAGAGCTGGGGTGAAGTGGAGGAGGAGAGACGACGTTGAAGTGCGTACATGAACATTGTCATGCAGAGTTTACTTGTTCCGTAGCGGCGGATTGCAGCGGGGAACTCATCTCCTTTCTCGATCTTATCTGTCCATTTTGCGATTCTCTAGTTGATGTTAGTCGACTTTCTCCTTTTTCAAGATTGAAATGAGACCAAAATTTGAGTGAGGACAATAGAATTAGAGAGAAAGAAAAATAAAATAAAAATGAGACGCACCTCGACATCCCCCTTTCCCTCGCCTTTGAAAATCATCTTCATCTCAGGCGTATGAAACGCTGCCTGATTGCTCAAAAAACTCGGGTCATGACTCGTACTCCCCAACCACACAATCCTCGCCCCTTTCCCCTCTTCTCCACCACCCATAACGCCCAGCAATCCCAAAACCAGCAACACATTTGCTGCATAATTGACCGCCCACGTCTTCTCCCACCCCTCATCCGTGAACCCCACGCCCGTCTTCGAGACTGAAGCAGGCTCCAGGAACATCGCTCCCGCAATCAGGAGCAAGAGTCTGATCGGAGGAATATATTTGAATTTGATGCGGCTGGTGAGGGAAATGATGAAATTCCGGGTGGAGGATTGGGACGAGAGATCTAGCTCTACGATTTCGTATCTACATTCTGGGCGCGAGGAGGTTGAGAGGATGTGCTTGAGTGGGCCGGGAGCGGAGGGGTGGAGGATGTAGATGGTGAGATGGGTTCGCGCTTGGGGGGAGGAGAGGTGGGCGTGAAGCCAGCCGGTACCGATTCCACCTGCGGCGCCGGTGACGAGGATCGTGCCTTCTAGATCCATATCTTTCTTTGCTTCCTTTCACTCTTTCGCTCTCAATCTTTTCTCTTACTGTTTCACTTGTCGAAGGAAAAAGTGGTCGAGATAAATAAAGTAAGGCAAAGAAAAGATAAGGTATGGAAGGAAGCTTGTTCTTAGCGCTGATGATTGATGTGATGGTGGGGTCGGATGGTTTATGCTTAAATCATCCTCGCACCTCGCATCCACCCATTGTACGTGCAGGTGCAGGTGCAAGTGCAGATGCAGGATGCTAGGAGCGACACGCCACGGCACAGCAAAGATGTGCGGGCTGAAGTTAGCTCTAAACGGATTGGAGTGAAGCGAAGAACTGAACCTTGACGCCACCATCTCGCTCATGTCCGGAACATCCCTCCTTTGTAGGAAGCGCACGAGTACTGGAGGAAAGGAAGGTCTGGGAGGAGGTCGAAATTTCTTCGGGAGTAAATAGAAAGAGGGGAAGAGAAGTGAAGTTAAGATAGGCCAGCCAGCAAGTGTGGAAAGAAGAATGTCTGGGAGGAACTAATATGTTGGGAGAGGGTGGGGAGGTAAGTGCAAGGTTAAGTCATACGATACGTTACAATACAATATAACACAATGTCCTATTGCCAACTCGTAGCTTCTAGCTCAAGCTTGAATTACATCGCTGTGCTTCGCAACTAATACATGCACTCCATTTTCCAGACGTTGAGATCCAAAGCAAACAGTAGAGTAGAGTTACATTAACCGTTGCCTTCGTCTTTTCTGTATATCCAACCAGAACATGACAGATGACCTATACCGAAAAGTCCGTTTATCATAAAAGATTGCTCCAAGCAAAGAGAAAGTTAAAAGAAAACGCCAGGCCCGAAAATGCAACAAGCTGAAAAATCTAACAACCCTTTATATGCCCTACCAAGACACCATTCCGTGCGCTCTCAAATATCAAGAAAACAAAAGCAGCACCCGCCTCATCTCAATATCAGAGTGAGAAGATCGTCACATGCCTCCACCCGGTCCCTGTCCCTGATGCTGCAAATGCCCATTATCGGCAGAATGCAGGTTCACGTCACCCACAATCCCGTTCTCAAAACTCGGGTATTGGCCACCCGTCATATCAGCCCAGTCCCATTCGAGCGTCATCGGCATCTGCCACAGATCCTGTGGGACGAACGGCTGCTGGAAACTATTCGCGTTGAGAGGGGAGCCCACTTCGTGGCCGTTGCCGTTGGCGTTGGCGTAGTTTTGGATGTCGGCAAATGGAGTCATGCCGGCATGTGGACTCATGTATTCGCTGCCGTTGAAGTCGTGTTGCCAGTTTGGTGAGCCGTTGGTTGTGGGTGGCATGGGGCTGAATCCGTTTATTTGAGACAGTGCTGGGGAGAAAACGCCTGCCATGGCGGGGGTGCGGGCGTTGGCCATCATTGGTGTTTGTGGTGGTATGGATGGGTTTGCGCCGTTGGCCATTGGCGCCTTGGTTTTGGCTGGTTGCTCATCGTTGTTCTTTCGCTTTCTTCTTGATGATGATTCCTTTTCTGCTTTGTCAAGTACGACTTTGGCGATTCGTTCGAACTCGGAGCAGACGCCGAGCATTCGCTTCACGCCTCCATTTTCACCTTCTGTGCCTAATGTTGATAAAAAGGTAACGACGAGATTCATCAGGCGGACATCGGATCGAGCTCGTGGATCTTGTGGGTTCTGGAGGATATTTCCAAATAATGTTACAAGAGCTGAAACAGGGAAGTACAGAATGAGCCTAAGGGCGTCAGCATTTGTAGACTTCCTACTTTCGTCTAAACTTACCAAACACATGCAAAGTCTCCTTGTGGTACATATTTAATTAGGTGAATAGAAGCTCGAGCAGCCGAAACACAAAGTGCAGCTGACGAGAAGACGCGAGGATTCAGGGGTTTAGCGTTCAAGCCCTGAATCGCATAGTTCGACAATCTGCTGGTCCAGTATCCATGGTGTATTGACATCCGATGAATCGTAGTCAGGCAGTTGTAGTACGCGAAATGGAGCATAACAACGTGCAAAATTAATGGCGTATGCGAAGCTTTGATCTCATGTTCCGGACGGAAGTCGACTGGAATACTGTCTTTCCATTCTTCCAACAGGTGATCCAGTTCTCCAATTGTGTTGAGAAGTTCCCCGTCCGACTGTTTTGACGCTTTCGTCGAATACAACTGCTTGTAGACCTTGCTTTCGATGGTGGAAAACTCAACCATCAGACGGAACAAATTTACCTTGCCTTTGCCATCGGCCAAAGGAATGTTGCCGATGTTATCGTCGGGATCTGCGGTCGGAAGATCCACATTCATATCATCGTCGTCTTGCGCCGGTGGTCGTCCTGACCGCAAGCAGATATCCTTATCGAGCATATAAGCGATCCAGAAGACTCGTTTCCTCTGTTCGATCTCGATAGGATTAAGATTGAAGCCCGAACCTCGCTTGTGCAATCCAATACTGTGCGACAATCGAATGGCAGCGGCAACCAGGAAAAACGTAGGTTGTGGATTTGGTGTACCCTGTAAGAAAGCAGCCATTCCGAGGAGAGCTTGAACGCTTAGGAGATCGGTGTTGCGCAATGTCAACTCGGTCATGACCCCCATGGCATTCTTCAGATACCCCCAAGCCTTGTCGTCCTCTTCCTTGGGTACGAGATTGCTCATGACCCGAAGTCGGTGCGCAATAGCTAGAGCAACGTTGAGACTAGCCCACCATCCGGACCCTTCGTAGGGATCATCTGTGTATTGTCTTTCGACAAGGTACATGAATGTCGGCTGATGAAACAGCGGAAACATGCAGTTGAAATTCTCGAAGAAGTCTTTCATTAGCGACAGACATTCGGTCTTGGGAGGCAGTCTTTTGAAGACTGGTCGTTGAAAGAGATCCCCGAAAACCTCCGGTTTCCAATACATCCATTTGTTCTCGTCCACGGATGCGGAGGAAATCATTTCCTGGAAGGAGGAGTCGCCTGTCTTTTCGTTGACCCATTGTATACCTTTAGGTGAGAAGATTGAGAATCCGGATGAAGATCCTGTTCTTGTGTTAGCGATTATTTTGTATATAACTTATTCCTGTATATCCGCACCTATATATCGAGTTTCACCGCAATTATTGGTCACCAACGAGCACATCATGTCTGACAGCGCCTCGACCTCTTCTTCCTTCTCTTCCTCAGGACTACCACTTTTCCGCTTGTCTACATTCTTCGGGGTGCTCTTGCTCTGAGGTTCTGGTGATGCGAGAGTACTTCGAGGGGTCGAGGCATTTTCTTCGTTTGTTGAGGTTACCGTGGGTGAGGTAGGATTCGATCCAGGCTGTTGCGACATTCGCAATGACTCCCTCTTTGTCTCCGCAAGTCTCTTCTCCAATGTACCCAAGTCCGTTCGTCCATTGTCATCTTCTGTTAGAAGACCTAGGCCATATAAGCTAATTGTCGCATATGCGCATTGCTCCTGCCTCGAATGCACACTTACCAGAAAGTCTAAGCAAACTTTCCATCCGCCCTAACCTATTCTCCAATCCCTCGATATATTTTGCTCTGGAAAAGGTTAGTGACCTTCCACGTACAGAATTAGAGATTCGTACCCTTTCGGCGGGTTCCTCTTCTTCTCCACCTGTGTAAAAACACACTGTGTATGGTAATTGGCGCAATGCGTACATTCCGGCAGCTTTCCATCGCACTTAATCTTCTTCTTCCTACACATATCACAAGCCTGTCATTGCGCCATCATCAGCCTTCTTCCTGCAACAATTTCCAAACCCAATCCAAATCCAAATCCAAATCCAAAGTACAAAAGTGATAAGGAAAGGTATTCATACCCTAGCGATCCTCCTCCTCTTGGCCTCAATACTCTCATCCATCAACGTCGCATCGGGGAACAGGTTCTGCGACAAGTCCGGAATACTCATATTCGGCAAGCCATCTGCAGAATACCCTCCAAAGATCTGTGGTGGGGGATTGTATACGGGCGGTTGCGCCGGCATCTGAGGAGGCATTTGATAGCCTCCGTTGACGTTGTTAACGTTATCGTGACGCGGATCCATCATTGCTGGAGCTTGGATTTGCGACATCAGGAACTGGAACGGTCGTGAAGGTCGTTACGCTCAGGAGAAGTGGATTTCCCAGTTGTACCGCCGTCCCGGGCAAGCTGTCTCTCCGCAGTGCAGGGCTCTGCCTCTTCCAAGCGTATTCGTTTTCGTTCTTGGACGCTGCTTGTTGGTGGGTTGGACTTGGGTGGCTGTCGCTTCGGACTTTACTCAAATCCCGTTCTTGCGTCTCCGTCTCTTCCTGCACCTCTGCCAAGCCGGCTAACCAATCACTTTCCGTCAGGGTCCTTTTCGTGGGGTTCGTCTTTCTTGTAATGACGGCAGTGTGCGTTTTTGTCGTCCGTCGATGATGGCGATGGTTGACTTGGATGTAGGATTTGCTGATGCGATGTCGAAGTCTGAGTCTGAGTCCGAGTCTGAGTCCGAGTCTGAGTCTGAGTCTAGATGGATTGTGGATGGAGGGATGCAGACAGAAAAAGACGAAGCACCCAGGGGTGGGCTAGTCGGGCCACCGTGCTGCTCGCTGCTCGCTGCTCGCTGCTGAAGGAGCGATTGTTAATCGGAGTCGTCCCCTGACAGACCAGGCCAAAGCAGAGCGAGAGTACGACGGAAAGCAAGGCAACTGTGTGGACAGGTCCAAGGTCAAAGGGCCAAGGTCAAAAGGGTGTGCGCTGCGTTGCGTTTTCCCCTCCTGTGTTCTCGACCCCCCTCAGAGCGTCGATCCGTGGAACACCACACACCTGCAGTTCATTCATCGGCCGCCGGACACCTATTCTGTCCATGCTTACAGATCCATCGTCAACTCTCAAATGGAAGGGTTCGAATTCTTGCGCTAGAACTGCATCTGAATCAATTCTCACTCAGAATCAGATGTGCAGGGTTGCTGCGCCTCCTTTTTGCTCCTCATCCCCCAAAGACGTTACCAACCCGCCAGCAGCCATCGGATCGGGACTTCAAGCAGCAGATTCTGTTACGCGAGTTCAACCCACTCCAGAAGTCGGATTAAGGTTGTGACAAGGTGCTTGCTAGACGCAAGAAAGAAAAGCCTCCGGCCGGCCGTCTGTCGTCCTGCTTCTTACCCACCAGCTGTTTCATATTGCGCTTCTACTTGTGTATGGGACGAGTGTCTCCCACTCCCATCACCTCTACCCTCTTCTAATTCAACACCGCTATCAAGAGCCCAGGATTCTCGGACCATCATGGAAGTTCTTAACCTCTTCCAAACTCCTATTTCCCCGTCCTTCAACTGATTACCAATACCAAGAACAGTGCGAACATGATCTCCTCCCTCATGACACCATCCCATCGGCTCTCCGTGAAGCGTGAAGCGTGAAGCGAGGCGAGGCGAGGCGACGGGAGGCGTTCGTCACATCCCCTGAAGAGCGGAACCAATAACAATGCCTGTCCGCCACCTCTGACGCTCCTGAAACCATCACCACATGTGCGGGTCGAGGTACAGGACGAGGGTATTCGCACTCCCAATCCAATCAGATGAAGTCCGACTGACAAATACCTCCCTCTGCTGTACTGTACTGTACTGTACTGATCCTGATCCTATCTCCTGATCTTGAGTTTGTATCATCTTTTTTGGGTGCTCTGCCGCCCACCCGCCTTGCTTCTACGTCGACTCAACACTTTGCGTTTAGTGTCCGACGGTATGAAGTGGAGTTACTGTACTGTACTGTACTGAGTTAGATGTGAGTGTGGATGTGAGTGCGGTCAGACCACTACATATCTACTCTTGGGTCCTTCTCCAGACGGCTTGACATGCTTAACGCACTTGTTATTGCTAGATTGAGTCATTCGATCCCTCACTCACTGACTCACCTACGAACCAGAGAAATGTCGCCATCGATCAGCATGTCAAGGTTTGTGTCTCAAATACACGGGATATGGGGACTTGGACTTGGACGTGGGAGACATTATCTTTTATCCATATCCAGACCTTATCCATCCGTCCATCTACTACCGTACCGTAATCTCTGAAGATCTGAATCTCGACGCACAAAAAGGGTATTATACAAAGATGACACGGCCCCGACAACGGAGAAGCAAGGCAACCATAGTCCTTCATCTCCAAATCTAGAGGTCCTGGTCTTCATGAACAGATGTCGTCTAATAAAAAAACCAAACCCAAAGCCAAACGACGACCTCGTTCATGACAACAAATGAGAGACCAGCTTTATCAGCGTTCCAACACGACTGATTCATACATCAAGAAAGAACGCCGATCAAGATGCTTAGAAGAAGAAAAAACGCAACATGATATCCAGGCATAAGCCAAGGAAGAGTGTGATGCCCACAAAATTAGGCACTGACAATATCTACAAGGAAGTGAGATTCATGACCATCCATATGCGGTAATCCCTGCGCCGAGGCACAGACACTTTTTGAGACGAAAAAACAAGGCTCTTATTTTCAGACCTCCTCCTTGAATCGAGAGGAAGTGTGAGACCCATCCTGCGAGGGATGAGACCGCCCAAGGACATCGGGTCGCCGTGGTGGTGTTAAGGGCTCCGGAGCCGCCGCCGAAAACGGTCCTTGTTGAGTAACTGGTGTCCTGGCAGGACTTGGTCGCATAACAGGCACCCCACTCTCTGGCCGTGTGGATGGACCTGCATGGGCGCCGGTTGGGCTACCAGGGCCACCATAGAAGCCTTGTGAGTCCCGGTAAAATGATGATCCACTTAAGGTGTTGGGTTCAGTTATACCTCCTCCGTACCCGTCGCCACCGCTTTGCAAGACGGACGGGATCTTTCTTCCAGAAACTCGGTAGAAACCTCGTTCGCTTTCGGCTGTCGATGATACGGTGCGGTCCGTTTGTCGAGAGGTTCGTTTGAATCCAGTCAGGTTGGTCAGAGCTGCTGGGACGAAAGCCAATGATCGTCGCTCGGTCATACCACCAGATGGCTGAGATGGCGGCGGTCCCTCTCGACTTGTGACAGCACCGGCTCTTTCGTTCCCACTACCCAAAGACAACATTGATTGGTTTCGTTTCTTCCATCGTATAAAAGCCAAGAGAAGAAGTATTAATATGGCAACCCCAGCAATGCTGCCTACAACACCACCTACTACAACCGGAGTAGATGGTGTATTTGAAGAATTCGAACTCGTGCCGTTGCCAGATCCAGCCGTGCTGGTTGGTGCAGGGCCGGTGCTCGCTGCTGTCCCTCCAGGAATTCCACCACCGGTAACAGTCGCAACCACCGAGGAGCTAGGCGAGTAAAGTGACGAGGTCGAACTGGTGAAAGTGGACGATGCCTCGGAAGAAGTAGAGCTCGATGATGAGAGGGAAGTGAGGGATGAGCTCGAGGATGAGGTCGATAAAGAAGAGTTTGAGAAGTTTGGGGTCAGGCTACTTGAAGAGCTTGAAATTACTACAAGGTTATTAGTCCAAGATCCTTCGTTCTTCTATTTCCTTAACTCACAAGTTGTAGAATTAGAACTAGCTATTAGTGAAGAGAAAGTTATGGACGTGGAAGGAACGGATGTCGATGTACTGGAATTTAATGATTGTGATGCAGAAACCTGCGGTGCTCCACCAGCGGCTGTAGATGATGCTGATGAGGATGAAGAGGCAATGGCTGGACTCGCCGACGTTGTTGGGAGGGCATTAGTAGTCGTAGTCGGCGCTGTACCCCAGCCGCCCTGGGTCGAATCGGCCAGGATTGTTTGGATAGCAAAAGTGCTGCCATTGGGGTCAACATCGATCTGCTGTACCACCGATACCGTCGCGGTGATCTCGGTGACGACCGACTGGACGGCGGTGACGGTCGCGCCATACTGGGGGGCTCGGTGCAAAAGATGGTGCTGGTGCTGATGCTGATGCTGATGCTGGTGTACGTGCTCGCGATGAGCTCTCTCGTGCGTGGCCAGAAGGAGTGATGGCCAGGCGTGGTCGTCGTCGCTCATGGCGGCGCCGTTGCTGCTGTCTCCGCAGCGCTGTGTAGCAGAGGATTGTCCGCGATTCGACGCGAGGAGGAGGTGCGACGTCAACTCATTGCCGTCATCGAGGCGTGAGGTTGGAAGAAGGTCGAGGTGGGCGGAGGGCGAGAGCGAGCGAGGGAGATTCTTCCGGATAACGCACGCAGACGCAGAGCAGAGCAGACGCAGATGCAGGCCAGACACAGACACAGACACACACTCTCGCTGCTCTCAGGCATCTTGGCCCTCCGTGGCGCTTCATTTCGCTAAAAGGCGGTGCAGCTCGCGAGAGCCCCCGTGGCCAATCACAGCGGCCAATTGGGATGATTTACGGGGGCAGGGCCGACCACGACGGGCCTTTTACCCAAATGCACGAATGATGTCCGCGATTGGAATTAAAAATATGACCGTTGGCAGGGGCCGTGGCTTTAGCACGAGGCTCAAAATTTCGACGCATCCAAGGGATAGGCTGATGTGGAATGTGGAGATCCCAGCCAGCCTGAATCTCCAGGTCGCCGTGTGTGGTTTGACGTCCGCCCTCCGTCAGCTTGTGAGACTCATCAGACCAGAATCCAGCGACTGGCTGCTGCGGCTCTGGTCGTGGATGAGGACTGATGAGGTATTTGCGACAGCTCGGGCGAGGCCGTCGCGACTCACCAATGATGGGGCCGGCAAACGCTTCCAGATCGTTCGTCCCATGTCCACCGAGCACCAGGCCCAAAAGGGCCGGTTCAATACGCCTCTCGTGCAAAGTGCAACATCAAGACGCCTTTCTGCCCACAAACGGATTTTTGGTGTATCTTGGTCCCTGAGGCCAATCCAATGGAAAACTATTGAATTGGCCAATGCTTTTTTCTCTTCACTACGTCCTCGATCTCATGCACAGTTGTGAGCCGTCGCATTTTGCATGTGATCTGCATCTGCGGCATGATGCCATGTGCGCAGGCGAGAGGTCCCTGGCCAAGCCTCTCCCGTTGTTATCGCGAGAAAATCAAGCTTCCAGATCGCGGGGCTGCAACATCCAACACCTCCAGCCAGGATTTCGATCAGCGAAACGAAACAGCCATCAAACCACAACATGAAAATCACAATGCGATAGCGAACATCGCACACAATAAGCACGATGGCTACTCCTGCGCAAATCGACGAGAAACGTCCGAGAAACGAGCCAAAATCTCCAGCACAGAGCAGCTTGGGAAACGTTGCTACTGAAGCTCAATTGGCAGAGAAGGTCCGTCGAGAGGATGGCTTCGGTCCCATGGCGTCATTTGCAACCCCAGCTCAACTATCAGAGAAGGCACGAGGACGACCGCCTCCATTACCGCCTCGGAGCAGCTCTGCAGCAGCTCCTCCACCATATACCTCCGACGATGCGAGGAGAAGTGAGCTGATCTCTGAACAATGGAGATCTCACGATCCGAGATCTTCGTCCACACACTCGTTGGTGCCTTCGGAAACAGGAAGGGATGGCCGACGAACGCTGCTGCTCATATACATTCACGGCTTCATGGGCAACGAGACTAGCTTCCAGAGTTTTCCAGCTCACGTCCACAATCTCCTCACAATCGCAGTCGCAGAGACACATGTTGTGCATACCAAGATCTACCCTAGATATAAATCGAGAAGAGCCCTTGAGTTTGCCAGAGATGATTTCAGTACCTGGTAAGCCCTGCTCGAACCTTCGGACATATCTAGCTTATTGAATTTTTTAGGTTGGAACCCCACGAAAACCACCACACTGATGTCGTCCTACTTGGACATAGTATGGGAGGCCTGTTGGCTGCCGAAGTTGTCCTACAAAAGCCATTTTCACCAGCTACTGGAAAACCTTTTCGTCATCGAATCTTAGGCACAATCAATTTCGATACACCATTCCTGGGTATGCATCCTGGAGTAATTGCGAGCGGAATAGGTAGTCTGTTTAGACCAGCTCCAGAACAGCCAAAGCCACAACCAGCCGCTAGCGGAATGAGCACACCGAGCCAAGCATCAGCTTCGTCTCCAAGTTACGCTCCATCGATAACAGATTCAGACTCCGGTACTAGTCTGATGCATAGCATTACTTCGCCCTTTGCAACTCCTTCTGCCAATGATCCCTTCTTTAATCCTCCTTTCCCAAACGATGTTCGGCTACCAGAACGCAAAGGCTGGAGCAACCTTTTGCACTTCGTGGTGAAGCACTCTGATGGCCTGACTACTGCCACGAAACAATACTTCATGTCGCATCTGGAATTCGGAGGCTGTCTCGCAGATTACCCTGGATTGCAAGACCGATACAAAAGACTTCGGGCTCTTGAAGACGTGGACGATGTCTCGCAGAACAGCGGCCCAGGTTACCTACCACCAGTGCGGCGTATCAGGTTTGCCAATTACTACACAGCAAGTACAGGGAGACCAAAACCACCAAAAGTTCCTCCTGGAGAGGTGATAGATAAAGATGGTCTCCTCCTACCTACCGAAACCGAAATGCAAGACATGAACCGCCGTGCCCCTGGAAGTCATTCCCCAACGCCTACTCCAAGCATCATCGTTGAGGAACATAGTGATGGTGCCATCACACCTCGGCAGCTCGAGGAGGCACCAGATGCATCTCCTATTCAAACGCAGATGAAGCACTTGGGCGAAGATTCTGGAGTCTTGGATGATTTTGAGGAGCCACCTCCCATGAGGCATATCGATTCGATGCCCATAGCAGACGATGATCCTTTTCACCAGTTAAGCATGACGGAGACCGAAGATACAACAGATGAGCCCAGAATCGAATTGCAGTCATCCGAGTCCGCTCTACCACCTATACCAGAATTACCAACGGAGCCTGAACCAGTGGATCTCAGTGTATACACTGACAAGGACGAACGCAAAATTGCAGAAAAAGAACAAAAGCGTGTCATGAAAGCCTATCAGCAAGCTATTAAGGACCGAGAAAGTGCTATCAGAGACCGCAAGAAGCTTGTCGAGAAGCGCGAGAGAAAGGTGAGGCAAGAACAGGAGAAGCGTTTAAAAGACAAAGAGAAGCAGAAGGCAAAAAAGCAACAAGAGGAGGAGAAGCAAAGAATGAAAGCACTGAGAGAAGAGGAGAAGCAGCGATTGAGAGAGGAGAGAGAAGAAGAGAAGCGAAAGGCTACTGTCAATCCTGAGCCCCCTCGAGAAAGGCAACAGTCGGTAGCGTCGGTAACTTCATCGATGAACGATGATAAGCCGAAGAGAGATAAGAAGTTCTGCATGCTGCCTCCAGAATATGGGGGCCAGAGAGACAAGTGTTGGATCAGGGTTTACATGGAAGGCGTTGATGAAGTCGGAGCGCACTGTGGTCTCTTCTTTCAAGGTCCTCAGTATGAAAGCTTAGTTGGCAACGTAGGGGAGAGGATCAGGAAATGGATCGAGGATGATGCAGCGAGAAGAGCAGCTATTGATTCGGAGAGAGTCTAATGAGTTATGACGCATGACATATGCATGATACCCGGAAGCACAACAATTTGTCGATGAGCATATATAGCGCGATGCAATCAGAACTCCGCGTTCCTTTCTCATACAATTTTTCTCGTTCACTGCAGTGTTTTCGAAGCTCTCGGTTCATGATCGTCCCTTTTTATCCCGTCGCCAAGCACCTTGTCTCTCCTCTCATTGGTCAGTCTTCCGCGACCCACATATATCGTCATTAACGACGCCTCTCCACCGCTGCACAATTTACCCCACAAAGATGCTAACGTTAGAATGCCGACTTCAAGCAAGCGCCAATTCAAGCTTCCCACCTCCCATATCTCTCCGCAGAAAGCTCTTCCACTTCTCTCCCTCTCTACCTCCATAAACATCTCCAATTCTGCAACCCAATGCAGGAATCACTCACCCCGCCTTTTGCCCCGCTAGATTGTCTTTGATAGATTGAGAGAAGGATTGGGACAGCAGCTAGAGAAGATGGCGAACCAAGCAGGCGCAAATACCTACACCCTGCCCACGGCATTGCAATACGATCCTCAGACTTCAATCCCCAATCCGAATCTCAGTCCCACCTCGAGCTCGAACAGAAAATGGAAACATCGACTTGGACTTGATTTCCTGAGCCCGTCCTCCCTCTCTTCCTCCGCTTCCGCCTCCATTCCCAATCCCAACCCGAAATTTAACCCCAATACCAAAGCTCCACTCGAAACCGAACAAGATGATCAAGATTTCAATGGCGGACTCGGAAGGCAGACCACAAACAGAACTGGGAGAAGTGCGAGAACAGGGAGGAGTAACAGAAGCAAGAGATGGTACAAAATCAGATTATTTCAAGGGATGATCAATGATGTGAAGAGGAGATTGCCGTTTTATGCGAGTGATTGGACGGACGCGTGGGATTATCGGGTCGTGCCGGCTACGGTTTATATGTATTTTGCCAAGTACGTTGCGTTATCTCTTGTTTCGCTGTTGAATATATATCTTACCTTTCTGCTCTGATTCCTATGATGTGTTGCCGGGGTGTGCTTGTGTTTGTGGATGTAGTTTTGGGAAGAGTGTGAGATTGTAATAGGTGAGCATGTGCTGATTCAATCCTTATGGAATAGTATCTTACCAGCCCTAGCTTTTTCACTCGATATGTAAGTGCCCCTCAAAATCCCACCCTCCTCCCCTTTCCCCTCTTCCAACCTACTTTCCCCTCCACTTTCCTCCCACCCACCAAACCAAACCAAACCAAACTCCAAGTTCCCTGCCCCCTACCTCCGCAAATCATCAGAAAGACAAAGCTAACCAAAGAAAACTAGGTTCACAAAAACACACATGAGCTACGGCGTCAACGAAGTTCTGCTCGCTTCTGTCCTAGGAGCGGTAGTGTTTTCCCTCTTTGCTGCGCAGCCGCTGGTTATTGTTGGCGTTACAGGGCCGATTACGGTTTTTAATTAGTGCGTTCTCTTCTCGTTTCCCTTTTCTCCCTTCTTGTATCTTTTTGGTGTGGACTGGAATTGGATTTTGTATTTGAATGTGGAAGGTTGGGCGTTGCAAGTAGGAAAGAGAGCTAACGATCGAAAAGTACTGTATACGACATCATGGTTCCCACCGGCACGAATTACTTCTCTTTCATGGCGCTCGTTGGTTTGTACGTTCCAATTTCCTTTCCTCTATAATTACCGAATAATACATCAGGGTGAAAGAGCCCCGAGAAAGTGAGAGAAGATCAACCCAGCTAACCCAAAACCAACAGATGGTCACTAGCCATGCACTGGTTCCTCGCTATAACCAACGCCTGCAACGCCCTAAAATACGTAACCCGCTTCTCCTGCGACATTTTTGGCTTCTACGTTGCATTCATCTACCTCCAAAAAGGGATCCAAGTCCTAACTCGCCAAGGCTCAGATGAAGCATTCTACCTCTCCATCATGATCGCTCTGCTCGTTCTAGCCGTCGGCTACCTCTGCGGCGTCATTGGCACCAGTCCGCTTTTTCAGCATTATGTTAGGGTGTTTATCAAAGATTATGGCACCCCGTTGACGGTGGTGTTCTTTACGGGTTTCGTGCATATTGGGAAGATGAGAGATGTGAGTTTGAGTACGTTGCCTACGAGCAAGGCGTTTTTCCCGACGAGTGAGAGGGGGTGGTTTGTGCATTTTTGGGAGATTAGTGTGGGCGATGTGTTTATTGCGATTCCATTTGCCGTGCTCTTGACGATTTTGTTTTACTTTGATCATAATGGTACGTGCCATTCTCCCTTCCTCGACTTCGCCGTCAGGCTCCACGGAGTGAGGCGGGTATCGCGTACGAAGACAGCATTATGCTAACAGAATCGGCAGTGTCCTCTTTAATCGCTCAAGGAACAGAGTTTCCTCTTCGCAAACCGGCTGGGTTTCATTGGGATCTCTTCCTCCTGGGCCTCACAACTGGCGTGGCTGGACTTCTCGGAATCCCCTTTCCCAACGGCCTCATCCCTCAAGCACCCTTCCACACCGACTCCCTCTGCGTCACGAAAGTTGTTTCCGATCCAAACGTAAGTATTTAGCTCTCCTACCCTCCCTATCCCCCACCTAGACTTGCGTCGGTCATCCCTCCGTCCAACAAACTTAGAGAGAACTCTCGTAAAGCTGAACTTCCATCTCAATACTCCTCTCAAACAAACCTCACCCCCCACCCCCAAAACAAAATCACGAACACAACACATCTAGATCTACACCTGTTAACAATAACAACCCTCTATAGGAAGAAGGCACATCCAAAGGCCACCTCACAACCACCACCTCCCACGTCGTCGAACAACGCGCCTCCAACCTCCTCCAAGGCCTCCTCACCCTCCTCACCATGACTGGCCCTCTCCTCACCGTCCTCCACCTAATCCCCCAAGGCGTCCTCGCCGGCCTCTTCTTCGTCATGGGCGTGCAAGCCCTACAATCCAACGGCATCACCTCCAAACTGCTCTTCCTCTCCCGAGACCACACCCTGACGCCGGCCTCCGAGCCGCTGCGACGGATCAAGCGACGAAGCGCGATCTGGTGGTTCGTCGCGATCCAGCTGCTGGGCTTCGGCGCCACGTTCGCCATCACGCAGACCATTGCCGCGGTCGGCTTTCCCATCATCATCCTGGCGCTGATACCGGTCCGCACGTTCCTGCTGCCGAGATTCTTCTCGGGTGAGGAGCTGGGGCTCTTGGATGCGCCGACGGCGAGTCCGTTTACGATGATTTCCGTGGGGGGGAATTATGGCGAGGCGCTGGTAGAGCGGTCTACGTCTCTAGATCGCGATGACGGTTTTCTCCACGGGGGCAGTGGGGAAAGAACGGCGGTTCAGAGTGGGAGTGAAGGTATGCTGGTTGGTGGTGGTGGTGGGAGAGAGGGAGGAGAGGGAGAAGAGAGTGATGAGGCGAAAGCGGAGAGGGGGGAGGGGGGGATGAAGAGGAGAGAGAGTTGGAGGCATGAGGGGAGGAGTGGACGCTGGGGCGGGGACAGAGGTGGAGGATTGCAGCCCAGTGGGAGCGGGAGCGGGAGCGGGAGTGGGAGTGGAGAAAATTACGAGATGAAGCCTAGCGTGATGAGGAGGAGTGTTAGTCGGACTAGTAAATGAACGGGTTGAATAGAATGGCGAGTTGGGATGGAATGGAATGAGACTCGCGAAGGCGTGCGTAGGAGAGGGGAATCAAGGTCCGTAAAACATAAGAGACAAATGGATAGATGAGGTGCTGGGATACATGGATGAAGTGAGATAGAGAGAGATAGAAATGGCGTCAAAAATCACAGCGGGAATTCTTAGAGGAAGAAAGTCTGCATCTACGACCTCCGAGACGAAAGATATGCACCTAACGTACCGTACGAATAACACCAACCCAAGTAATAATTCATATTCCTGACCTAAGAAATTCAAGGGAAGACTCCCCCCAATAAATATCATATAATCTTCACCTCGGCAATATTCCGAATCTGAACCCCGTTCACGAAATGAGAACACAGCAGGACCATCTCGACTCTAAGGCTCTAAGACAAGAAGAAGACCATAAATAGACATCAGTAAGTTGCAGAACATGCACCCTCGACCCCATCCTTCTCTTTCCACTCAACGTCGAAAGCCGCATGGTCGAGCGTCCTCTTTTCGTCTCTGTTCTCATCTACCTCTTCTATCGTTTCTGATGATAAGTCGGACGAGGAGTTCAAGGGAAACGAGATTGGGCTGATATGGCCACCTACCTCCTCGACACATTTCCGACCATAACCATAACTTCCCGGCAAGGGGCCTTGATCTTCAGGTATCTGGCTTGCGCTTGACCGTGGGGATCGGGTCCTCGGAGCGTGGTATCGATGGGATATTTTCTCCGCAGAGGTTTCCTGCGAGAGAGTTTGCTGGCACGGGAATTTGGAAATCGGACTCTTGACCGCGGCCTAGGACTAGGATGGGGCACGGTATGATCGAGGATGAGAAGCTTTGTGCAGCGCGTTGGGAAAAGTCTCTTCCTCGTAGGGTGACCAGAGGAGGGATTGCGGGAGGGTATGGTGCCAGAGACCGGCTGAGTAGGAGTTTTGCATGAGGTCTCTGAGGATTCACGCGATGCCTATGATGGCGACGAGCTTGTCTTGTTGGAAGGTAAGAGAGCGGACGGTGTAGTCTACGAGTGATTGGTACCAGTTGATTACCAGTTCTCGTCTTTTGCTTTCGTCATCTTTTTGGATGTGGAGATGAGGTTTGAGAGGAAGGAGTTCTTTTCTTCCCTAGCGATGGAAGAGAGTACAATGTCCTTCCTCTCTCAAACCCAAGTCCCATCTCATCCTGCAGTACTTCAAAACCTAATGATGCTTCCTAGAATTTTCCCATTATGCCGTCCTAGGCCATTCCCATCCATATAGTTCTTTGTGTCGACGTTTCATCAATGCAGATATGGACTTATCGAGTGGAATTTCTCCCCTCATACATCGCAGTTGATAAGGATGAGATCGCTCCGGGGTGCTCTTAAGTTTAGGCCTGCAGGTCTCGCAACAGCAATCGTCATTTCCTTTCCCGAAGGCATCTTCGTCATAAAAAACAGTGATCTCCTCACCTGCCCAGATCTTCCTCAAAGCTACCACGCTGATCTCCTCATATGATTCACTTGGTTTAAGTCGCGCGTTAGGCTGGCAATCTTGATTTAAGAAACGCGTTGCTCCCTGCATATCAAAAGAGATTCCGCGACGATTTGACTTTGTGATGCTGAAGCCATCTTGGTCAAGAGCCTCCTCTTGTGTGAAGCTGGCCTGGGCTCCGCATAAATATATGATCTCCCCTTTCTCGATATTTTTCCGTGCTTTGATTGCAGCCTCGGGTACATTCGTGTATCGAGTCGTCCTTGAAACCTCAAACGGGCAGTCCGGTAGGTAGAGGTTGAGATACTTTTTTATATACATCTGGAAGTCGTCCTTCTCCTTGGCTGACGTGAGCTTTTCCGAGAACATCTTGAAGCTAGGAAGGTCCAATAGCAATGATACGGCTCTTGCAGTATCTTTCTGCTCAATGACGGAGGTTTTTATTATCGAAAATATAGCTTGTCGATCTTCGCAAACCGGCGAATAAGTTACCTTTTAAATTTTCCGGCACGTAGGGTTTTCCGGCACGCAGGGACAGACGTTACAGTATTATATCTGCCTCTTCCATTCTAAAGGAGCGTACGATACATATATCAAATGAATGACTAGAGCTCTAACTTAGGCTCTCTTAAAACAACTAGTGAAATACCAGCCTTAGTTATAACTCTGGTGCTGTAACGTCCCTCCCTGCGTGCCGAGAATCCCTGCGTGCCGAGAAAAATATGTGGTACCTTGACTTCGAGCATCTCAAACTCTACACCAACTTATGTATTTACCAAAATAAATAAGAGTAGTATCAAATAGCTACTTATTAGCAATTCGATCCTTGCCGAAGAGATTTTGTGTTTGCGTTGCCGCAATTTCGCTTGATTCATAAGAAGCCTCTGTTCATGCTGTATTGCGAGTCCTCTACCATAGCATTTCTAGCTAGCTCTTATCATCCCTTACATGTTTGGAAAGCCTTTATCTAAGCTTTAGATTTGTTTTTTTTTCATCCGAAGCCCTTACAAGGTTTGTGGCTGCTGTGGCGAGGGAATTGTTAAAGGACCGCCCCGCGGTTCGGTACTTCTGATCGACGGAACT